>MKEJ01085446.1:0-17657 GCA_001753735.1 Embelia ribes | reverse complement strand
TGTGTGTGAAGTTCTTACCCTTTCATCTGGCTGTTTGGTTTTGCAATTTGTTGCTGTGTATATCTGATTGAGTGTCAATTGGGAACTTTTTTTCTGTTCAAGGTAGGGTTTTCAAAGTTAGGGTTAAATTTATTGAGGGTCCTTTTTTTTATAAGTTTCAAGACCCTATATGTGTGTTTAGTGTCTTTTTTCATCGGACTGATTGTTTTTTGCAATTTGTTGCTGTTTATTTGTGTTTTGAGTTTCCATTGATGAACTAATTGCTCAACAGTTTAGGGTTTTGGGAATAAAAATATTATTCGTAAGGGTTGGATTTATAGAGGGGTTTAGATTGGTCAATTTACATATTTTCCTTGGTCATCTGGCTGTTTGTTTTTGCAATATGTTGCTGCTTATTTCAGATTTGATATCAATTTACAAAATTTTTTACTGGGCAGTTAAGGGTTGTGGGAGTTAAAGGACTATCTTTGTGGTTATATTTATGGAGGATTTTTGCTTGGTCGATTTCTGTATTGTTACCTTGGTCATTTGACTCTTTGTTTTGGCAATTTGTTGTTTCTTAATTCGGATTGATTATGTATTATTCTGAATAGTAAGCAGATTAGTGTTGTTAAAGGCGCTTCGGACGCTCGCCTAGGCGCTAAGGCGAGCGAGGCAAGCCCTGGGCGCCTTAAGAGTCTCCACGCATGACACAATTGAAAAAGGCCGCCTAGGCACTCGCCTAGGGCCAGGAGCTGGTGCATTAAGCGCTTGAGGCTCTCGCCTTTTCAATCTAAGGTTGTGGAAACATTTTTTTTGGGAAAACATGACAGATCTGAATTATCTTATTTGGCATAAAAAAATAGCATTTATTTTGTCAATTGATCAAGACGAGAGAGAATAACGGATGTGTAATATTCATTTGAGGACCAAGATTAAGGTACTTTGGCATCAAGGAGAGGAATCATATGCTATAATTTTTTAGCGTTTCATTTCACTAATGCAAGCCTAAGGCGATGAAAGGTCTTAGCGCCTTATAGGCATCTAAAGCCTTTAACAATTCATGCACAGAGGACATTCAATTGATGACTTTTTCTGAGCTCTTTAGGGTTTTGGAGAGTAAAGGATTGTTTTTTGGGGCTAGATTTAGAGAGGGATTTAGCTTAGCAGGGAATAGACAAATTTGGTTGGTTAGGGTTTCATTGCTTTTGTTATCTGGCTGTTGTTTTGGGAAGTTGGCGATTTTATGCTGGCACATAGCCAAAAGAACTGTAAATTGATGCACTTTATTAAGGTGTTTAGGGTTTGGAAAAGTCAAAGTTTGCTTCTTGAGATTAAATTTTGAACTTTACTGGGGTTGGGTACGGTTTTGTTGCTTGTATCATCTGATTGTTTTGGCAACTTCTTGTTTCTTGATTTTAATTGAGTGGTAAAGGAAAAGCTTGGAATATTCTCCAACACGTGATCTGAAAACTGTTACATGATGAAAATTTTTTCTGAGTTTAGGAATTTGGTAGGTGAAAGATTGTCCTTTGTGGTGAGAGCTATTCTGAGTTTGGAAGTTTAGGTTGTTAGGTTTTGCCGCCTTTTGTCATCTGATTCTTGTATTGGAAAATTGGCTTTTTATGCACGCTACTATACCCAAAAAACTGTTGATTTTATGAATATTATTTTGCTTGTTTAGGGTTTTGGAAGTCAAAGTTTAGTTATTAGTAAAAAAATCTGAGAACTTCTAAAGCTTGTGCTACAGAAGGAATATGCAAGTTGTCTTTTGAAAAAAAGGGGGAAGGGAATATGAATGATTTTTACTACTTTTTTTTTTTTTTTTATAAAGAAAATGTTTTATTGCTTTTGTTTTTCAATGTGTCATTAAATCTGGATTCTGAGCTTGTATGGTGATGTTATCTGTCTGTTAATGGTTTGAGAGGTGAAAGATTAGCTTGGGATTAAATTTGGAACTTGTGCTATTCTGAGGAGTTAGCAAGTTTTGGCCGGTTAGAGTTCTGTTGCTTTTGATTTTTCCTCTCACAACCAAGTTGAAGTCTGACTTCTTAAACTGTATAATGATTTTTCCGCTATTGCCTTTGGTGCTGTTGGATGGGTGGTGGTTTGGTTTATTAGGGTTTTATTCTTCTTGTTTTTATTGTGGCAACCAAGTTAAAATCTGGATTCTGAACATTTTATGGTTTTTATGCTATTGTGCTGTTTAAATACATTTTACCTAAAAACTTTGAACAAGTCCCCAGTATTTGCATTACTAATTTCTACAAAGAAGAAAACTGTCGGAAACAAACAATTGTCAGAAAAGTTTAAAAACTGTGTATTTGCTACATGGTTTTGTTAGAATAGAAAGGTTGGGTTATTTATGTTACCGGAGACTTTGTGTGGTAAAGTAAGTTACTTTACCAGGTTTTTACTTGTATGATTGAGTGCTGAAAACTATGATTTCTGTCAGATTTTGTACTCATTTGATCTTTCATGCTGTTGCAAAAGTTCTGCTTAAAAAGTCCTCCATCCTATATTTATGTGGGATTTGTAATGGTTTTTATGCCCGTTCATTATTCTAATTTGAGATTTTTCAACTGTCTAGATACTTTTCACGAGGTGAAGAGCAAACGAGAAAAGAAAAAAGAGGTATGTGGATGTACCAATTGTAAAATGCATTTCATTTTGCTTGTTGGATCTGCTTTCCCTCTCTTTAAGTGTGCATTAATGTCTGCTGGTAATACTTTCTTTCTTTCCTAACAAATTGAGTCTATGTAAAGTTGAAGTGTCTTAATGAGATTTTTTTGTGCATGTCAATGCAGAATGTGTATATGGTTCATCTAACCTATTGGTCCTTCACCTTGTTATATGATTTTATTTCTGTGATTATTATCTCAGAATAAGTATACTACTGAATCAAAGACTTGTGGAACTAATAACCATTCGAGTCGTGGGGTAAGAGGTGGCTCTGATCATTATGTTGGACGTGGTGGTACACAATTCAGCTCTTCTGGTATGTAGAATAAAATGCAAATTTGTAGAAGGTCATTATTTGTTTCTTTTATATTCCCTTTTCTGAACTTGTATCTTAATTTCAGAGTCTGGTACATTACATGGGAAGCCTGCGTACAAGAAGGAAAATGGAAGCGCTGTTTACGGCAGCCACTCGTCTGTATCATCTGGAGCAACAGGAAATAATGTGCATCATCAGCCTCCAGTATACAGGTTTCTCCTATTGCATTTTTTTTAATTATGGTTGCTATTGCCTTATGTGATTCTTCAATTATAAGGTTGCTATATGCCATATCAGTTAGGGCTATAATCAACATTAAACTACAAAGATGCATCACTTTTCATTTCTGACAAACCTGGGTTCGATCAGATGTTTGAATTAGTATTAAACTAGGTCTAATTCATTAAGTTGTAGCATGAATGCAAGAGATGATTACCTGACGATTATTTTCACTCTGCCCAAGGTGTTGCTTAGGCAAACCCCTTTGCATAGAACCTCCGCCTTTCGCTCATGCTAATGCATGGGTTTAGCCTCTCTTTTCATAGCACTGATCAGCAACAAATTCTGCGATTCTTGTTAAATGAAAGAACTCCTCCAGATTGTGCAGTACAAATTACATAACAGGTCGAAGGTCAGAAATCCAGCACTTGGCTACCATTTAATGAATTCCTTTTTATCCGCAATGGCCTATCGCCTAGTTATGTAAATGGTGATATTTACATTTCTTACATGAAAAAACACATGGAGCTATGTATGTATGGTTGAAAATATTCCAGACACCTGATGGACTGCTTTTATTTGATCATTTTACATGTCAATGAGGCTGCACTGTATCTCTTTTTCTGTATGTGTGAAAGCACTCTGTATCTGCTCAATGCCAGAAGCATTCTATTCTTGTCTACATGTCTGTTTAAATCATTTGCATGTCTGCCTTTTCTTGCAGTGATTCTGTCTCTGAAAATAAAGCTACGATCATGGACACAGTTGATGGCGAATGGGGATCTCTTCCATCTTCTGGATTCTCTCAGCCTTCTTCTGGAAATCAACCTGCCTGGGGTGGAGTCCCTGGCCAAGTATCAATGGCTGACATTGTGAAGATGGGTAGGCCACAAGCTAAGGCTTCAAGCTCAGCTAACCAATCTCAGTCTGGTCCATATCCACCTCGATCAAATTCGTCATACCACGATGTGAACCCTTCTGAGGTTTCTCTATCTAAAGTTTCCCCTGATGACAAGTGGCCCCTGGTTGAACCATCTGCTAGAATCTCTCCTGCTATTCAACCAGCTTCGGATTGGCATATTGATGCATCTCACTCGTCCTCCAATATAATTGATCAGCATCTGGAGCCTGAACACGAGGAAGTGCTAGCCGTAGAAGATGATTCTGTTGAAAACATTAGTGCGAACCATGACGGATATGCTTCTGTTTCTGTTTCTGTTTCCAGTGGGAGGATACAGAATAATAAATCTGAAGTCGCTTCACCTTTTAACAGTGACGTTTATGAAAACATGGAGTCTTACCAGCCTCGTGTGAATTCTTTTGAGCATCGAGAAGGTAAGATGCTACATGTCTTCTTTTTACCAGATAGTTCGGTCTGGTTTAGGTGTGCAGCCTTTCCTTGCTGCTGCAAGCATATCATTACTATAATGGCAATCACAAACATGAAGATGGAAGTCCATGGCGCACTTCATTAATTCAAAGAGGCATACTTTCTTACAGAACAAAGGAGTTTAGACGTGGTTGTTCTGTCTGACTACTACCTTCACTGATTTGGTGGCTTTTGCTTTTCCTGTTGATGATTGTTTAACTAATTTTTTACATTACTTGTATGCTTTTTGATCTCTGCTTGGATCTAAAGTAAGATACAGATCTCAATTAAAGGGATATAAGTACCAAAATGTGACTTGTGTCCCTTCTCTGATTTCTACATCTTGAAAGTGGTGGCTGCCTATTTTTTGTTACAACAGTGGATTATGTACACTCCTACAATTATATCTTTCATTTCTGGCAGAAGTCTTGTGATTTTCAGTGTCAGATCTTTCCACCAGAAATGAGGGTGTATAGGACACATGGAAGTTGCATTTCTGAAGTGCCCTCCTTTATATGTTCTAACTCTGTAAGTTGTAACTCACTAGTGGTTTCTCCGTGTCACTTTTTCTGTTGAAGATATGGGCAACCCAGTATCATCGGTGACGTCGAACTTGCAGCAACTAAAAGTAGTAGATGAGAGGGAGGCTCCGTCTGAAGAAGAGGAGGATGCTACTGTAATAATTCCTAATCACTTGCAAGTCCTGACCTCAGACTGCTTGCACTTGAGCTTTGGTAGTTTTGGGTCTCTTGGTGCTGGCCCTGCTTCTTCTGTGCCTTCTTTTTCAAAGCCTACGAATAGTAACATTGAAGAGGCATCTGCAGATGAAGATGCTTCTTCAGTTGGGCACTTGGACACGAGGTATATCCATATGTAATAGCTGATGGTCCTTTTTTTTACTTTTTACTAGCTCAGAGTGTGCCCAAAAAATTTTGAAGTAATGCACCAGTAGGCAGTATATTAATTTTTTTATGCATTATCACATAGCTTGCAACTTGGTGATTTATGGTATATCAGGGACATTAATAAATGAAATTGGGATCCATGACCCTTTTACTAATTTTTTTCTCTGTTCTCTAAAACTTGATATATTGTTGCATCAAAGGGGTCATCGTTTTCTTAGAATCTACCTTTGCGAGAGTTTTGAAAGGAAATTATGATATCCATTTTTTCAATTTACTGTTGAAGTGGATTGAGACAAGTGTGGATACACATTTTCTTTTCTTGTTAGCTATTGTTTTTATGGCCCTATTTCACGGTATGTTGTTTTGGAAGAACGATGAACATGCGACTCTGCAATTTCGGGATAACATATTTAGGGGGGTAAAATGGTATGCTCAAAACCTAACATGATATGAAAATTTCTTAATGACAGGTCTTTAATATATATTATTAGTTATAAAATGTCCATGCGTTCTAGATTTTATTAGTGGAGCCTTTGCAGACATCTCATGAATGTTTTTTCTTGCAGAAATTCTGAATATTATGGAGATGAGTCTCTTAGAGCTGGCTCAGACGGAAATGTAGTTCATAGAACTGGTACAAGTGGTGCTACCAGTTATGATCCACCTTCTGTATCACAATTGGAAGTGTTGACTCAGGAAAACCATGAGGGGCCACCTGAAAATCAATATGCTTTTCCCCCCACTAATTATGGCTTTGAAAATGGTCCTCAATTGAACGCTTCGTTTCCGTCTTCTCAGACTAGTGCTCAAATGCAGACCTTTTTAAATGTATTGTTTTCTGTACTTTTCCTTTTTTACCCTGGAATTTTGTTCTTGTGCTGTCCTCAGCATGCATGTGTTGACCGACTAAAATTATGTTTCTTGTGGTGAGGCTTTCTTATCCAAACAAACAGTTTCTACACTTTGTGCCTCTTTTCACCCCCTCTTTAGTGTGTGACTCTTAATTTTCTTGTGCATCTCTTTTGGCCAAATATCCAGCTATGTGTTTGACAACAATTTGGTTTTACTCCCGATTATGGAAGTTCTTTCAATGGTGTACTTGAATCACTTTTAGTGTATATTAAGGCTAGTGTTTAGATGAATCCGCTATGTTGACTTCAATTTGCCTGTCACTTGAATTGTATTTAGCATGTATTGGTGATGTAATGTCGTGCTATTTCGAGTAGATAGCAGAACTTTATTTTAGAAGAGTGAAGTTAATGAACTTGTGTCAGGATTTGATTTTCAAGATCTGCTGTGTTATCTGCTAATAGATATCATGTCTAGTTTGGCATGGCTGCCTACTTCAAGATCACTCTTATTATGTTGAATATATGTCTTGCAGATGCTTATAAAATTCATCCGTTGGTGCATATTCAATTACCCTCGATATAAGATGGAAAGAAATGGGTAGTAAATGGTTATAGCCTGTCAAATATCTAGCGGCATGTTTCTTGGCTGGGATATTTTATAGCTAATCTAGCTATTCTACTTATTTATCTTCATTCTTGTCTAGTGGGATTGTGTTCTGTAGTATTTGTTTTTTTTTTTTTAAATGCTGCTTGGGATCAATATTTTTTTTTGTTCTCAACAGTTATATTTTTTTCTGCCAATTCTGTCTCATTTTGTTTATTTTTTCCTCTGTAACAGCAGGCATATACGGATTCTTTACCGAGCTCTTTATTGGGAACAAGTGCTCAATCTGTGCGAGAGTCTGATTATTCGTTTTCACCCTTTGCCATGGGCCAGTCTATGCCTACAAAGTATGGCAGCACAGTCTCGTCTGTCAGCAATTCAACTGTTTCAATGCCAGAGGTATCCTTCCTGGATTGTCTTTTATGTAGATTTTATGTATGAGTTAAATATTTGCCTAAATCTTTTAACATGGGACATAAAAGTTACGGTGAACTCTTTGCTGATGCTTTTCATGGCTTTGTAAGGAACATAAAAGAAGAAATCTTCAAAAAATTTCCACCTAACTAGTAAAAAAATTAGGGATGGAGTTGTGATGCACTTTATTTTAATGTTTCAGTTATTGTGTCTTCATTTTTTTTTTCATTTGCTTACATGATAAGGGTCATTTTTCATTTTAGAATCATTAATTTATGTAGAAAGAATATAAAATTATCTAATTTAACATCCAAACGTCTAACCCTCTTTAGTTCCTAACATATTAACTAAACAGTTACTTTCTGTTTGGTTTATTGGCTATCTGAAATGATTTAAACGACGAGATTGTAAATAATTCTCAGTTTTGAGTTGCTTGGTTTGGTAATTATATGCGTTTTCTTAGATTATGCCTTCATTAGTCTTTGTTCACTCATAATCTTGTTTCCATGTAGGTTTTGAAGGCAGCTGGTTTCTCGTCAACTCTACAAACACCCCAAAATCTGACCGGAAGCAATATTGCCACGGGACCTGCACTTCCTCAACATCTCATACACCAATATTCCCAAATGGGGCCATTTGCAAATTTGATTGGATATCATCCTCCGTTTTTGCCTCAAAGTTATTACTTGCCGGGTGCTTACCAGCAAGCTTTTGCTGGTAACAACGCATACCATCAATCGCTAGGAGCAGTGCTCCCACAGTATAAGAATAGTGTTTCTGTAAGCAGTCTCCCTCAGTCTGCTGCTGTTGCTTCTGGGTACGGTGGCAGCTTTGGAAGCTCGGCCAGCTTACCCGGAAACTTCCCCACGAACCAGCCATCTGGGCCCGGGGCTACAGCTGTTGGATACGAAGATGTCTTGAGCTCTCAATACAAGGACGCAAGTCATTTACTCTCTCTTCAACAGGTATCTTTCTGTCATTTGATACCATTATGGATAAATAGATTTTGAGAAAGATCATGGGTGGTCTCTTCTCCGTCATCCTTTAGACGATGACAAGATTTGAAGTGATGCTATGATGAAATATGACGTCCACTTTTCCCCTTCCATCAACCAAGGTTTGGCCTTGGAACCATGCCTTCTAGTTACATCATTTTGAAACATATTAAATGAAGTTAATTATATATCACTTGTTTACAATTATACATTGTATATGTTCATTTAATTTGTTTGGTAAGTTATACTTTTGCTGCCAATATTTACGCCAAAGCCATTTCAATCTCTATAATTTTTTAATTCTAAGTTTGTAATCAATCCCTTAAGTTTCGACTTGATGCTGATGCAGTTCTTCTTCGGGGCAAGGACACCCACCATAAGGGACATGTGCCCCAATTCTCTTTAAAATTTCAATAAAGGTAGCATCAACAACTTAGAAATGTGAAGGCCCCGTCTTTGCAATTAAAAGTGAAAATAAAGGACCACAGTGAGATTGGTGGAGTAGTCAGGTGTTATAATGTAGACAGCCCGAGCTTGAACCTCCAACACTTTTCTTTTTCCTTTTTGGTTTTTGGTTGGTTGGATGTGAACTTTTCTTTTTCGTATGATGTAGTGGCTCATCCTCTCCTTTTTTTTCATGCAGAATGAGAACCAAGCGTTGTGGGTCCAAGGACTTGGTTCCAGAACGATGTCGGGTATACCAGCCAACACTTATTACAGCTACCAGGGACAGAGCCAGCAACAGCAACAGCAACCACCTTCAGGGTTTCAACAAAACCAACCATTACCATCCCAGAATTACGGAGCTCTAGGAAATTCTAATTTCTACCATTCGCAATCTGGGGTTTTACTGGACCATCAGCAGCTGCAAAACCCTAGGGATGGGCCCCTTGTCGGCTCCCAAGTCCAAGGTAATAAGCAGTCCCAACAGCTATGGCAGAACAGCTACTAATTTCCCCCACCTCTTGGTTTTTTAGGGTCTTGCAATGAGTTTGAAAGTAGCCAAAAGCTTTTTTTAGTTATGTTGTGAACTGAGCATGAAATGGCTGCTGCCCTGTGCCTTGAGAGGCTGTATTTTTACGATTTTATTGTCAGTCAATGTTAACGTAGGGAACGAGTGATTAGTAAACATTTTTCTCCTTTGTTTTCCGTCCACCTTTTTTTCTTTTTGGTTATTTTCACGTGTGATTTCATATACCTGAGCTGATTTCTTATTCCTGTGCTAATTGGCATTAGCGAACGATGCTTTCTCCAGTGTCCAGTTTCCATCAATACTCTGTTGTCTGGTAAAAATTGATCTTACTGTAACTTCTAATGGGATTGCCTTTTAACTTTGTTGGTAAATCACTTGCAAAGTTCCTCTCTTACATTGTACTATCTAGATTTAAAGCGGTCAATTCACGTAGTGTAGATATTGTGGGCCCAAAAGGCATTAGGAAAATAGCTGCTGTTGTATTGTCATGTGGTGTCACTGAAGTCACCTAATCCTTCATCGATGGGTAACGCTCCCACTCTCAATCCTCGCTCCCGCTCTCACTACCGCACCACAATCTGGTGACTTGGAGGCAATTGCATTTTCTTTAGTTTTTATAGTTTCACTGAAATTCCATTCCGAATTGTCAAAAAGAAGAAAAAGGATAATCTTGAATGGGTATGTCGCGCATGAATTTGAAGCATTAGCATCATGCACGTTTTGAAGTTTTGTTCAAGCCAATTGTGGTAGTGCCCATTTAGAAAGGGTAGGCCTACACTGAAGAACTGTCAGCTCTTTCCAAAGCTATTGGTTACAACGCTATAACGGAAACTTATTGAAGATTTTATCATTTGGGGTTATTACCTTTTTCCTATAAATGGTGAGAATATGTATACAACATATTAAAGCTTTGAACCTCAGCATACCAGGGGTTGTGTTCTGACAGAAGTGCTGGTGTTTGTTCTTCTGATGTACCTAAGTTGTTAGTTGTGATGTACAAAAAGTCCAATACTAAAGCTTATCCAGTGGGAACAGTGGCTTATGTTAAACTTGTTCTAGCAAAAATGTACAAGACTTCATTCCCTAAACAGTTATTTGATTTTGCATTTCAGATGCTAGTTGATGATATTGGAGACGTAACAATTACTAATGATGGTAGCACTATTCTTAAAATGTTAGAAGTAGAGCATCCATCTGCCAAGGTGATTTCTTACTCCTTGAAAGGTTTTGCTTCATCTGGAGAGTCGGATTTTTGTTACTATTTTTCATACTTTAATATCTTTTCTATTTGCTTGAAGGTACTTGTTGAGTTAGCTGAGCTTCAAGATCGGGAAGTTGGAGATGGAACTACTTCGGTGGTCATTATAGCTGCAGAGCTGCTTAAGGTTATACCTACTCAGTGCTTTGATTGTTGTATTATTGGGAAGTGCTTTTTTGATGAAATAAGTGTCTTAACTTCTAAGTATTTACGATATCTAGAAAATGCTTTGAATCTTTTTGATGTGATTTTTTTCGCTGCAGAGAGCAAATGATCTGGTCAGAAATAAGATTCACCCGACATCTATAATCAGTGGTTATAGGGTAAGTGTTCTACCGTTTCTTTATTTGTTTAATAAGTTTTGGTTAACAAATACGTCCCATTGTTCTTCTTGTCTCTTTATTTTATTGTATATGCTACAAGAAACTTGTAAAACATGAATGATCTTTTTTTTGTCCTTTTCTCTGGCAGCTAGCTATGAGGGAAGCATGCAAATATGTGGATGAAAAACTGGCTGTTAAGGTAGATTTTTTAATCGAATCGATTATTGCATATTGGCTCTGGTACCTCATTGCATGCATATGATCATGGGTGCAGATAGGCTATTCTGGTAGGAGTATTTATTTGGATTCTTGTTCTTATTCAGTTTGTGTGTTTGCTCTAAACTTTTAATTTTTTCATTTTTGAATGTATATTAAGGCTAGATTTACATGTGGCTAGAAAAACTTGGTGGAATGTTATGGCACTACTTGAACTTCTGCACTCATGTTACTCAAGGTGTGTTGTAATCGGAAGCTGTAACTTATCATTTTTGGGTCCTTACGGCTAAGTCCTCTCTCACCACAGGTGCAAAACCTTGGGAAAGATTCTCTTGTAAACTGCGCCAAGACCAGCATGTCCTCAAAGTTGATTTCTGGCGACAGTGACTTCTTTGCAAATCTGGTATGAAAATGCTCCTTTATACACACACACACACACACACACAGAGTTCCTTCTTTTTAGTATGTCTTTGTTTACCTGAGTTTCCTTATATATCCAATTAGAACCTCAAATTTTTTGTCTTTATCATGATATTGAAAGCTGTCTGTTGGCTTATTATTAAGATTTTCTTCTACTGCTTGGATCCCATTAGTTTCGTTATTGAGAGAGTTCGTATTTTGAATTAGTTTCTGTATATAATTCCATTTCCCACTCGATAGCCTATTGTGCTTTGTCCTTTTGGCTGTGAAATTTCATATGCTACAGTTGATTGCTTATAAGACACTTGAGTACTATGTGCATAAATGCTTTGTTAGCAGCAAACTGAGGCAAAGAACTTTTGTTTACAACTACGACCTCTTTCTAATTATAAGCATTTTTTGTCAATTTTATTGCACGACATGATAATAAATAAGTTTTTCCTGTGGACTGTTGATTTCTGTTTGCATCTATGAATTCTTCATTATTTGATGTACCAGCGTTTCCATAGTTGGAGTATAATACTTGCTATGTAACAATGTAGGTCGTGGAAGCAGTACAAGCTGTTAAGATGACAAATCAACGAGGTGAAATCAGGTATCCTATCAAGGTTAGTTGTTCCACGGGCTTATCTTATCCCTTGAAGATTCTTTATGGTTATCTTTCTTTTGTTACTCTTTTTGGGTGTTGGATATTTATTTTATTCCGGTCGTCGGAATTTTATGTTTCATAAATAAAAGACAGCACGTGAATGTTCCTTTCTACTTAATGGTAATGAACCTTCTTCTTGCCTTCTCTTTTCTGATATCGAAGTGACCTGTTTGTACTAATCTTCTGCGCTCTTCAGGGCATAAATATTCTTAAAGCTCATGGAAAAAGTGCAAGGGATAGCTTTCTGTTGAATGGGTATGCTCTGAACACCGGCCGTGCAGCACAAGGAATGCCACATAGAGTTTCTCCAGCTCGGATTGCTTGTCTTGACTTCAACCTTCAAAAGACGAAAATGCAATTTGGTGTTCAAGTTTTAGTTACTGATCCGAGAGAACTTGAAAAGATTCGTCAGAGGTGAATTTCTTTGTGGCTTCAATTTATGTTTAGGTTGCATAACTATGTTAATATGTAATAAGCTTGTGTCAACGATGTATATTTTACCTTTCCGTGTCATGCATCACATGTACTTGTGGATATTGTAATGCTTACAATATTTTCCAAAAACTATGGGTGGAAGCTATAAAACGTTATGCCTTGACATCGACCTTTAAAAGGCGAAAATGTAATTTGGTGTTCAAATTTTAGTTACTGATCTGACAAAACTTGAAAAGATTCGTCAGAGGGGATTAGTTTGTGGCTTCAAGTTATATGTTTTGGTTGCATAACCATGTTAACGTGTTATAAGTTTGTTGTCAGTATTATGTATTTTATCTTTACACGTCATGCATCACATGTACTTGTGTATGTGCTGGTAATGCTTTCAATATTTTCCAAAAACTATGGGTGGAAGCTATAAAAACCTGTTATGGCATCTGGCTCTTTGGTGTCAGTAGTGCTTATTGGATTCCTCCTTTACAGAGAGGCTGATATGACAAAGGAACGGATTGAGAAGCTGTTGAAGGCTGGAGCAAATGTTGTTTTGACTACAAAGGGAATTGATGACATGGCCCTTAAGGCAAGTTTTTCCATTTGAGTGCTGTTAAATAATTCTGGTTTTCATATTTCCCAAAATGACATGGTGATTGCTATATTAGCCCCTCTTCATAAAAGAGTGGAAAACCGTATGCTGAGAGGAAATTTTTAATTTGAGAGCAAAATGATAGTGTTTTGGTTTGGCGTAGAAAAATTCATGCTAACAATCCAACGTGATATCTTATTTTGGTTCTATTTACCCGATCCCGAATTCTTGGAATTAAGGCTTGTGGATGATAATAATGAAATTACTAAGTTCTAATTCGAGTATGATTGTTGTGCTAAATTTTGATACTCCTTATGTCTTTATTCTGCTAATCTTTCCCGAGGGCTAGTTAGATGTGTGTCTTGTTTGCCCGTATGTCAAGAGGGGACATATATGTCATGCAAAACATCTTTTAACACCTTATGTTTGTAACAGAACTACTTGTTCAGAAACCAGAAGGTATTAGGCATGGTTAGTGTGTAGCTTTTTATGTGATATTGAACTGGGGATATTGTCTTCATAGGCTGTATGAATTCCGGATCTAGATTTTCTTCTACTCCATCTGTTAAAGTAGCTGGATGTGCTTCTTGGAAGGAAATATTTTGAGGCATATTCTCTGGTGAACCGGAACTATATTTATACCTCTCATTTATGGAGAGGCTGATATTAGATGTCTGTTTCAGTTGCATGAGATGATTCCATTTTCCTGGTTTCTTTATTAGTTTAACTTTCTTGTGTTATGTGACTTTTTCGTACTGTTTTAATTGCTCCGATATTTCTTAGTATTCAAGTTTTCTGTTGGTATGTGCCCGAATATAGAGACTTTTAATGTAGTCCCATGTCCTGCGATCTGAGTTGTAACTCGTAAATCCTTGCCAATTTTGTTTATGTTGTTTCAGTACTTCGTCGAGGCTGGTGCAATTGCAGTAAGGCGTGTCCGGAAAGAGGATATGCGACATGTTGCCAAGGCAACTGGTGCAACTATGGTATGTAATGTGATCTGAGTTGGAATGGAATTATCTATTACTAGCTCCTAATATTATTTTCCAATGATCCTTGAGAGTATAGGTATATTATTGGTATATGTTTGGTATGTATTGGTTTAGTTTGAATGGCTTAGTCAGCAAGCGGTATGCATATATTCATACCCCATTTTCCAAATTTGCATAGTAGAGTGTTTACTGTTATTGGGTATTCTTCTTCTTGTTCTCTACCTTACAATTGAAATAAATTCTGTTTCCTATTGCATCTATGTGCTGACATAAGTGATGACCAGTGGCTTATTCTTCCCATATCCATATATCAATGCAGCATGCTTTACTTGTTCTTTTATGACCGTCTTGTGGGATGCAGGTTTCAACATTTGCGGATATGGAAGGAGAGGAAACATTTGATTCATCGCTTCTTGGACATGCTGATGAAGTTGTAGAAGAGTGCATTTCCGATGATGACGTGATCATGATCAAAGGGACGAAAACAAGTAGTGCGGTATGCCATTTTGTTAGTTGTGATTGTCATAAATTTGACTTTCCAGATCTTTTTTCAGAAGGCTCTAAGCTGTTTGTCCGTCTGGATTGAGATTATTGGAGAACATTTTTTATGGCAATTGAAATAAAACTTATTGCGATGCGAAAATTGTCACTTTCTCAAAATAAGGAATGATGTAATCCACAATATTTCTTCCCATGCTCCTTCAGGTTTCATTAATACTCAGGGGCGCAAATGATTATATGCTTGATGAGATGGAGAGAGCCTTGCATGATGCCTTGAGCATTGTCAAGAGGACCCTGGAATCCAATACCGTAAGCCTCTGCAATCAATCTGTTTGTCAAATTATGTCTCGGTTCCGTATCGTTTTTTATATTTTTTTGTATCGTCTCGTTTCGTATCTTGTATGGCAAGTTTTTTAACATAATTTTATTATGTTATAAAAAATATAAATATCATTTGGAGATACATAATGAAATATCAAGAAGTTTCTCCTTTTGAGTGACTATTTTTAGAAATTAGAGTACACTATTAGGTAATTTTTGGAATTAGAGTCGACATAAAGGGGACAATGGTTGATTAATTAAAATTCCTGAAAAATGGGCAGTACGGGTTGAATATCACTGAGATTATCTATAAAACAAGTAAGGGTGAGAAATAACTTATTTTTGAAACGAAGAGAGCAGTTAGTTTTTTGTTTCTTTTTTTGAGGAAATAGATGAAGGCTTTTCAAAAGATGAGTTGATTGAACAAATTAAGGTATGTATGTTGTGATTTGGCCAAGGAATTGACAATTGAGCTTCCATATTTACTTAATTTCCTTTTAATTTTTTATTTTTGAAATTATTTAAAATATCGGAATATCGCCTACGATACGATACGCAGTTGTACTGTGCGATTCGTCTTTTGTATCGAACGATTTTCTCATTTTTCTAATACACCTATCCAATTGTATCGGAGAGGCTGTGTATCGATGTGTCGTACGATATGTATCGTGTATTGTATGGTTTTAACCACCGTGATCCTGCCTACACTGGGTATCCCATTAGCCTGAATGAGGGTTTTAGTTGATCTCTATGCTCCGCAAAATGACATGGCTGGAACATACGGCAGAAGATTCAAATTCTGTAGTCTATGCAATGTAGTAGAAATGAAGAATTGGATCATTTTTATGTTGTGCAGTGACTACAGCTACCTTTATCTGAATGATGCCAAAACAGGTGGTTGCAGGTGGTGGTGCAGTTGAGTCTGCTTTATCTGTTTATCTGGAATATCTAGCCACAACATTAGGGTCTCGTGAACAGCTGGCCATTGCAGAATTTGCTGAATCATTGTTAATCATACCAAAGGTGCGTATGATGTAACGTATGGGAATAAGTTTTCAAATGTCACAACTTCTCTCTGTTGTGTTAGTGGCCTTTGTGTAATTGTTACCCATTTCATTCCTCTGTTGTAGGTTCTTTCTGTCAATGCAGCTAAGGATTCAACAGAATTAGTCGCTAAATTGCGTGCTTACCACCACACTGCACAAACTAAGGCTGATAAAAAGCACCTGTCCAGGTAGAGTTATTTTATTTTGTATTCTTCTTGTGACAAAATATGAAGAGTTTAGTTAGAACTATACTCTCTCACTGTGCATTGCT
Organism: Embelia ribes; assembly: GCA_001753735.1. NCBI lineage: Eukaryota > Viridiplantae > Streptophyta > Magnoliopsida > Ericales > Primulaceae > Embelia > Embelia ribes. Next base: position 1,335 of record MKEJ01085446.1, on the reverse strand, counting down.
GCTCGGACAATAATTGATTTATGGTCCATGCCCCTCAGTGTTGGAGTTGCATAGTGAGGGTAGAAATTTATCGAGCTCATTAAATATCTATTTTACCATGCTTAGTTGTTTGCTTCTTACTTAATTTTACAGCATGGGATTAGATCTTTCAAAGGGAACTATTCGTAACAATCTAGAAGCTGGAGTTATTGAGCCGGCAATGAGCAAAGTGAAGATAATACAGGTACAAGATTATGCCCTCCCTCTCCTCATACGGTTTTATTAGCAATATTTAGAATAAGACAGATGTATAACTACTGTTTGCGAAAAAAGGTTTGTTGACGAAATTTCTTTATTTCTCAGTTTGCGACCGAAGCAGCTATAACGATTCTCCGAATTGATGACATGATTCGGCTTGTCAAGGATGAAAGTCAAGATGAGCAGTAGATTCTGTGCAATAAAGACACCTGGTTACTTACCAATTATGGCTGTTTTTCGATAGTTATTTTAAATTTAGTACCCAGTATCAGTGTCCCTTGTGGTATGTTGGTCCTGAAACTTGATTTTTGAGATGTTTATTTTTGCTAGAGGATAATTACTGCTCAATTATTGCCGACTCGATAGTCCATGCAAATGAAACAACCTTTTTCGGATATTGTTTGGGAGATTGTTGTACTTTTATTTGGATATGGGAAAATTGAGTTTTTGCCACTGCATAATTTATCTTGTGTTGCAAAAGGCTTCATGGTAATTTCGTTTTGTAAGATTTGGAAACAATAGAGTTTTGATACATATTCTGTACATACCATCATTATTATACTTACAACCAGGAGGAGAGAGAATCAATATTAGCTAGAAAATATTTAAAAAACTAATCTTCATCCTAGTTCAACACGCGAGTGTTGGCACGGTCCAAAATGATGCGCATCTTCAAACCTAGTTCAAAAAGTGGTTTATTATCTATCGAGCTTGGTTCAAAAAGTGGTCTCTTAGCTAACAATTTATATATTATTGCTATCATTACTAAAATGAAATTGAATTGATTGTTTATTACGTGCAATTTATCTTGGATGACTTTTTTCTTTTTTTTTCAAAATATAGTTCTATCTCTCTCTTGGAAATTTGATTGAAAAGTTGATTTATTAAAATGTCCTTATTGATTATATTTTTTCAAAATTTTCTACATAGACTATGTACTATTTTTCTTCAATAATTTTTTTTAAATAAGTACATTGACTAGATTAGACAAAAAGTTATTCAAATTTCTAAACCATCTTTAATACATTTAATTGTGAACTTTCATATTTATGATGGTGAATGTTCATATTTATAAGGGTTAATTTAAATTTTGAATTA
>MKEJ01085445.1:0-16172 GCA_001753735.1 Embelia ribes | reverse complement strand
GTCCTCAATTTATAATATTTTATCCAGAAATCACAGTAATTAAAGAAAAAAAATTCTTATACCAAGAAGACTTCCTTGATAGTGATTCAGAAAATTACCCAGCTGGTCATAATTACTTATCAAAAACTATACCTCTTAAGGGGTCTTGAAAATACATTTAACTGAACCCCTCGCATATATGTCTCAATAGTTAAATCAGTTTCAAATTAGATACAAGGGTTCTGATTTAAACCAGTTCTTTATTTTGGAACCGTTTGATCCAACCCTGTAATTCAATCCAAAGTCCTTTCAAAATGTTTAACCGCGGTTGCTTATCGGTTCTACACAACTAGATCCAGCCAAAACACGAACCTAACTCAACCATTTGAACACCTTGATACCCTAATCATGCAAAATTTCGTAGTTGCTCAAGCTAGACGTATCGAATTTCTTCACTCGGGAAAGTCATTTTTGTCGGTTAAACAATTAGCTAGCCCGTAATCCAACCAGTTGTGGGGAGAGGTAAGAATGGGAATATCAAGATTTTATTTTGCGCGTACCATTGGCATGCGAGGACCAATTAAAATGATGTAAAATGAAGCACCGGATTCGATCCAACAAGAGGAGTAACATAGACCAGTTTTTGCACCCTGAAAAGCAATTCAAGACGCAGCAATTACTCCAAGAAATAAATCCCGGCGACATGTCAGCAAAGATCTTAGAATATGTGAAACAATGTCAGAATTATTACCTGAAAAAATCTTGGTATGTCGCCCCACGAAATGGTGACAACTTGCAGTTTCAAACGACAAAACAGCCGATGACAAGGTCATAACAACAGATATCATGGGTTTTGAGAGAAATAGTTTCCATTATTCGCTCTTGCATTTGTTTTATCAATAACGAGACACGAATAGCAACTGGTAAACATACCTGTTCTACCATCAATTCCTAATATATCGTGGTTGTCCTTTGTTCACGGCACTTTCTCACATTAAAATTCCTGAAATTCTTTTCCAACACCTGTGTTGATGATGACATGAAGTAAAATACGTCAACGACAGATGGCGAGTAATGAGAAACCGGAAATGCACAATCAGTTTTAAGGAAATTAACATGGTAAAAGTTAAATTTTCTGTTTTAGCACCAAAAGCTTCAAATTCACCCCTCATACATACCATCACATAAACCACTTCAAATTATCAATGGCTTAATGATACAGAGGAAAAGAAAGAAGCAAAACACTAATCACTTCAAATTTTTTTTTTTCTCACAATTTATATTACAAATTTTTTAACCGGTGAATTTCACAACGTGAAGTAAGGAAAAGAGCATTTTACTACGAAAGCAGAAAACAGACTATACAGTTTATTAAACAAGCATGAAATAAGCTCCTTTAAACTAGAACAAATCCAGGTCATCAACTATTTTAATAAAATTCAGAGGACAGAGACGAGAGACTGCACATTATTTAACCCGAAACAGCCAAGTTCTGCTTAACTTTAGAGGAGCTCACCCGAGACGGCTAATATTAAAAGTAAAGGAGAAAAGAGCTTCATGCCAAATGCTATCTGAATATTTTCTCTTTTTAGCATTGCATAAAAAGACATTCTCTCAAAACAGTAGCGTGGGTCGAAGAAATTGCATAAGTTGGGAGCTGTTTGTTTACATTTGTATACCTCTCCAGTTTCTAATGAAGTCACTGTCACTCGTTTAAGAATAAAAAATTCACGTACGAACAAAAAGATTATACCAAAATCACGTACTGTAAAGGAAATAATAATGATTGTAAAAGGTATGAGAACGGTAGTAATTCTGCTGATCATATCATATTTCCACAATAATTGTATAACAGTCATAATAGCTCTTCATACGGATACTTACTGTTACGACGTTTTCCACTTCAAATTAGCCAGTTACATCATTGTGCCTACATTTTCTGTTCAAAATCACGCGAGTTTTCGTGTTGCTTACATATATATAAGCAGACAAAAACAATCAACTGAGGCACCTGATACCTTGAAGCCAGCAAATCTTCGCAGAAGAAACAAAGCGACCGCACGTTTTGACTACCTATCTTGAATACAGTGGTTGCGATATTCTTCAAATGTCTCCTTTTCTTTCTGAATCTTTCTCAAGTTTCATCAATAACATTGCCCGAATCAGCCCTTTACCTCGTCCGATTTCGTAATACTCTTTTGCAACCATCTAGACTTCTCTTACCATGGAACCAATCCACTCCTTACTGCGAATGGAAAGGAGTTTCTTGCGATCCGAACTGAAATTTTCGTAACAAATCATTAAACTTTTCTGGTTTTGAATTGCGGGAGATATAAATGATTCCGTTTCCGGTCTTTGGCATCTTCCGTACTTACTCTACCTTGATCTAAGCGGGAACAATTTCACTGGTACCATCTCACCAATATTCGGCAACTGTTCCCAACTTGAAGTCATTTTCCCAAACGACAACGGAATCATGGGACCGATTCCTCCGATATTTTCCGATCCAAGCAGCTTTTAGAACATGTTCTAATTTCTTTTCGGGCACACTTCCACCAGAGATAGGCCTCTGCACCAATCTTCAGTCTCTTCAGCTGTTTAACAATTCCTTGACTGGAGAAATACATGGTGAATTATTTTCCCTTCCAAATCTCCAACTCCTAGCGAAAACAATTTTTCCGGGGCTCTACCAGAATTTCTGTTGTCGTGTTCAATTTCTGAAATCTGGATTTTTCAGAACAAGTTCTTGGGTCCTTTACCACTTACATTGAGCAATTGCAAGAATCTTTCATCATTCGTTGCGAATAAAAACTATTTCGGAGGAACCATTGCACCCGGAGCTTTTACGGGTCTTTTTCAACTTCACATGCTCTATCCTTTGATCAACTATCTCAATGGAGAAATACCCGAAACATTATGGGACCTTAGAAATTTACAGACAGTTTTTCTTTTGCATAACAGGCTGAATGGAACCATATAGGAAAAGATTTCTCAGTGTCAGGGACTCGCGGACGTAGCATTATCCCAAAATAATTTGTTTCATCAGATACCTAGCTCCATTGGGAATCTCACGAATCTGAAATATCTTTATCTGTCGGAGAACACGTTAAGTGGTCCGATTTCTTCCGAGCTTGGAAACTGCAGTTCCCTCTTCATTCTTACTCTTCAAAATAACCTCATTGGAGGAACAATCCCTCCCAAAATTTGCAGCTTTCGATATCTTCAGTTCCTTTCCGTATTTAACAACCGGATCAATGGCCAAATCCCTTGAGAATAGGGAGATTGAGCTATCTCGTTGATTTGGCAATGAACGACAATAGCTTAACCGGTACAATACCAGATGGGATAACAAACTTGACATGGTTATCAACCCTTTATCTATGCAACAATGAGCCATCGGAACTCGGAGAAAACAATATTCCCAGGTTAACCATGGCGGAATTATCCAGAAATCCCTTTCACCGATCAATCCCTTTGGGTTTATGTACTGGCAACAGCCTTTCAATTTTATCAATAGAAAACAACCAATTCAACAGGAACTTTCCAGTTGAGATCATGAAATGTAAGTCGCTTAGAAGGGTAATATTCTCAGTAACAATCGTTTGTGTGGCACTATACCTTCGGACTTGAGTATAAACAAAGCGATCTCCTACTTCACGATCCGAGGAAATTTATTTTCTTCATGAAATGTAAGTCGCTTAGAAGGGTAATTCTCAGTAACAATCGTTTGCATGGCACTATACCTTCGGACTTGAGTATAAACAAAGCGATCTCCTACTTCACGATCCGAGGAAATTTATTTTCTTCATGAAATGTAAGTCGCTTAGAAGGGTAATTCTCAGTAACAATCGTTTGCATGGCACTATACCTTCGGACTTGAGTATAAACAACATGATCTCCTACTTTACGATCAGAGGAAATTTATTTATAAGGGAAATACCCTCCGTTTTCAGTCTATGGAGCAATCTCTCCATGCTTGACATGTCAGAAAATTTTTCCTGCGGCTCTATACCGCCCCAATTCGGAAGTCTTCAAAATCTCCAAATTTTGAATATTTCTTCGAATAGATTGAATGGGAACATATCTTCGGAACTGGTTTCTTGTAAGAAGATGAACAAACTTTATCCGAGTGGCAATAGTCTATCAGGGTTCATTCCTCCAGAGATCATAGAGGATAGAAATTTACAGAGCCTTATGTTTCAAGATAACAAGCTAGGTGGATTTATCCCCGACTCTTTCTCTTCGAACCAAAATCTCTTCAAATTAAACCTCAGGAACAACATGCTGGAAGGTCCGACACCGTGCAGCCTCAGTAAACTCCAACAAATTTACGGGGTTCTCAATGTCAGCAACAATAGGCTCTCTGGTGAAATCCCCAAATGCCTCAGTGCTCTAGACAAGTTGGAAATGCTTGATCTGTCCAACAACAATTTATCGGGTGAAATCCCATCGGAATTGAATAATCTGATATCAATTTCCTTTGTGAATGTATCGTACAATAACCTCTCATGCCAAATCCCAGAAACTTAGGGTAAAATAATGAGTTTGCACCCCGATTCTTTCGTAGGAAATCCTGATCTCTGCTTGCCTAATTCCAAAAGTAATAGTTGTCAAGAAAATATAAATTACGGTAAAAGAGGCCAAACCCAAATACTGGCAACTGTGATGACTGGCACCGTGGTCTTCTCGGTAGCAGTCCTTTCTGTGTCAGCTTATTTGTTAGTAGTTCTGGGCCTTCAAAATCGCATCGACGATGAGCATTCTTTTGTTCTCGATAGCGAGTAGCAAACTGAAGATTTACCAAAAGATTTAACTATTGATGGAATAGTCGGCGCATGGAAAGATTTAATGATACTAACTTGATTGGTAGGGGCAAGCATCGCACCATTTATCAGACGCTTTCCCCGAAGTGTGACAAACACTGAGCCGTGAAAAAGGTGGATTTGTCCGATAAAACCTTTGACAATGAGGTGAGAACTCTACAAATGGCAAGGCATCAAAATGTGCTAAAAATGATAGGATATTGCGTGAAAGACGGGAAAGGCTTTATAGTGACCATGTTTTTGCCTAATGGAACTCTATTCGATACTCTACACAGGAGCAAACCTCTGAATGTTTTGAATTGGGAATTTCGATATTCTGTTGCCCTTGGTATTGCCCAAGGCCTTTCTTATCTTCACCATGATTGTGTGCCGCAGATCATTCACAGGGATATAAAATCAAATAACATATTGTTGGGTTCTGAGATGGAACCAAATATCGGGGATTTCAGGACTGCCAAATTTGTTAGTGAACCCGATGAAAACGCAACAAGCTCGGTGATTGTTGGAACGCTAGGATAAATCACACGGGGTAAGTTCTTCTTCTTTGCTCAACACACACTTTGTGCTTATTTGGTTGCAGCGCAAAAGCTAACTTATCTTTTTGAACAGGTCTATCAGTACAGATGTGATTTGAAGCACCATTTGAGCTCTTTCTTAAATGCTTTTCTAAAATTCTCATATCCTTATCAAAAACCCAAAATGCTTTTCGTAAAATGCTTTTCAAAAATTCTCAGTTCTTCTTGTCATCCAAAGATTACTGTAACTTGGATAGAAATCAGCTCTACAACCAACTTCAAGAAATGAAGGCGGTGAAATTTCTAAGCTGCAACCATTTGAGGGAGATGACTTTCTATTACTTAATAATTACTTAAATTAAAATATTTTTTTAGATTGGGTGGAGAGAGGCTCTCCTGGTTCAAGGAGAGCACTGTAGCTAGAAATCCTAATTTAGAGAAACTGAAAAATGTTTAGTTAATTTTCTGGGAGCTTTTTTTCTTCTCTATCTCTAAATTTTTAAGATAGAAACTTCTTTAGATTCACTAGTGAGAATGCTCTAACCATTCAATTTGCCTGATGAAGATGCATAGAACATGACAAACCTCAGTATTCATGTATTATGTACATGTATCACGAGATCAGAAAATGGATTCTCGAGTCAACTGACGGAGAAATGTGATGTGTACAGCTACGGAGTTATTTTGCTAGAGCTTCTTTGCAGGAAATTACCAGTAGTAGACCCCGTATTTGAAGAGGGCCTAGATATTATCACCTGGGTGAGGAATAACTTGCAAAAAGACGACGATTGCCTTCGGTTTCTCGATGAGGAGATCCATTCATGGGACACCAACGAATGACTCAAGGCAGTGAAGTTGCTATATTTGGCCCCTGAGTGCACAGGACAAGCGCCTGATATCTGATCTGACCATCTATGAGAGAGGTTGTGGGAACTCTCCTGAAAGGTCAGTCGGGTTTGAATATCTAAATAAACAGGCAAATTCAAGATTTTAACAAGTGACGCTTGATCCGAAATGAGATGAAGGGAAATGTCCGGCTAGTTATATAAGTTCCCAATCCTACATCTTAAAGAAATTTTCAAGTAGCTCTCAAGATTATGAATCCATTACTACCTTAAATAAGATACAAGTACATAACTTTCAATCGACCACAACCAAAAGATAAAAAAACATAACTTCCAATCAAAAACTGGGTATACAATGATTTGGCAAGTTTTCCAACTGGAATTCCGTTTGGGTTACAGCATTCCGGAATGATAGACTCCCATCACAAATTTTACATCAATCATAATTCTGATACAACAGTTCAGTATGTATGCAAAAATGTGCCAAAAATACATGAATTCCAATTTCGGTGCCCGACCCAAACTTCTTTAGAGTAAACTGGAGTGTCGTTTGTTGCAAAACTAGAACTGCTCATCAATAGAGTGTTATTTGTCCCAATTTCGGCGTCCAGACTCAAATTTATAGTATTAATACAGGTGTTGTTTTTCCAGACAAAGTTTCGTGTTCACTCTTACTTTTACATTCACAGATCAACTTGTGCTCGCATAATCACATTCACACAATCACGCATGCTTCTAGTGCATATCAAGCATTACTTTATCGCTATAATAAACATGGCAAGCTTGATATAAATCAAACTCGCAATAAAAGATATATTTTCAAAATTCAGCTCACTTCCCAAATGAGCCCGCTCCTCTCCAAACTTGATTTGTTTATGAAATAAGCAACAGAATCGAACTACTCAAATCTTTAGGCTACGCGAACCCAAGCTGGCTGTGAAAAGCAAAAGGCAAAAATAAATAAATAAATAAATAATTCTTTCTTGGGAAAGAAGGTATATTATTTGTACCTGTAGTGTCAAAAATGATTTTTTGAACCGTGGCATGAACCAAAACAGTGATTTTTTCGGGGTTTGCGGAGCCAAGTAACTCAGCAGCCGTGTGACGACGACCAAATCTGTCGAAAATGGTGCCACCAACTTTGGTCCCGTACATGTGATCGTACGTAAAACCATTAAAAGGGGATATGCCTACTTCTAGTAAACCATCCCTAACGGCCTTTTGATACGGTGCAAGGTCTGGTTGGTGCACAATTTGCTTCTCAATCCATGGGTACGACTCGTTAACCAACTTCGAATCCCAACCAATGTCTTGCACGTATCTGCATCCCGTATTTTAAAAACCGAAAAAAGTCACCTTATGCATTAAGATAATTGAAACAATATAAAATGATGCAACGATGAAGGAGACTATAATGCGGGAAAAAAACAAACAAACAAAAAAAAACATACACCTGAGTTACCTATTAATTTCAAAATTACCTCATTAATGTCATTCTGGTGATCTATCTGAAAAGACATCCTTCTCCAAGAATATAAATATATGATACTTAATGAATTAAGATTCTGCATCTGATAATTTATGTTTTTTGTAATTTTTTCGTCAGTCGTTGATAAAAAAAAAAAAAGAGATGAATGCACAGGATAACTTAACAGTTGTCTTTATGGTTGTCAATATATGAATAGTAATATATATCAAATTCATACGTACTTGTATACATAGAACTTTTGTTTTTTTTGTAATTCTAGTTGATAACAAGATCTTGTAAAATCACATACTTTAAAGGCAAAGGATTAGAGTTAAATGCTGTTGAAAAGGGTAGTTGGAATGGTTGAAATATAAGAACCAATTGTCCAATCAATCATATACACCTATCATAAATGTTCATTGTGTCCTTAGGGCTTGTTTGGTTGGGGCTTTTAAACCCAATTTATTTGCTTATTATGCTTGTAAGCATGGTAATATTTGGTTGGCTAGCTTAAAAGCTAGCTTATTTGCTTAATTGGGACAAATAAGTCTTAAGTTTTAAGCTAGGTAGAGCCCACTTATTTGTTCATCTCAAATAAAACAGAGTCCCATACATATAAATTCACATTTTTTTTCGTACGTCCCAATACAATCTTATTTCCTGTTTAAGAAAGAAGTGTAGAGAAATATTTTTTATTATACCCCTATTTAATATGATGATTTTTTACTAATACAAATTATTTTTTACAATATCAAAATACATTAATAGAGAGCAATAAAGGGTTTTTTTGCAATAGTAGTGATAAAGTTAAATTTTTTGTAGTCATTAAATATAATTTCTTAATTTAAATAAAAAAAAACAGTCCTATATTAATAAGACGTAAAGAGTAATAAACAGCAACCAAAGAACCCATGAATCAATACATTTAGCTGAGTAAATAGAGCCACACATTGAATGAAATTCATTTAATAAAGGCACAATTAATAAGAGTGGATCAAAGACCATTTAATGTGCCCTGACCATTACTTGTCAATTTCATAAATTGTGGGCTTCTTCTTGGCAGTTGGTTATAATTAATTTTTGGGTTTATTAACAAATAGAGGAAAATTATAGTTGTAACAATTTTTAGGGGCTCTTCATTTCTAGTGTCATTACACTCTTTAGCCTTATAGTTAAACACTTAAAGTAAAAGAAAATTACAATTGATCATCTTTACTCTTTTGGTTTTTAGAGATAGATTGTTATGAGGAAATATGTGGTTGTAAAATAATTAAGATTTTGTTACACGTATAAAAGAAAATGTAAGAACCAAGTAATATTCTATGGTGAGGTGCAGGAAATACCCAAACTTAATTTCCAATTATCTATAAAATTGTAGCTTTTGGGAACCTAATCGTAATAAGCGAAAGCACGGGGTTTGAAATGAGATCGAGAGGAAAGTATGGTGGAACAAAATGTAATTTATAAATCTAGTGCACATAGATGGTCAACTTTCAAGAAAATGACCTCTGGGAAGACATTTAAGAATGAGGATAATCTTAGGATGAGATGTTTAAACATTTATTTTCTTTTTAATTTTAATAATGACTCAGCTATTCAAAAATTAAAAACACTGGGTCACACACAAAACTTTTTTGTTCAATTGATGTGCAAAGAAATCTCTCTTTTCTTAGAAAGCAAATTAATTTGTACATATATGGTCCATATATAATAAGTAGAGGCTATATGAGTACCTATATTGCCCCCACTATATTATAAAGGAAGGTGAAGTAAAGGGTTATTATCGTCTTTTGCATTGGGTATCACTGGACATTTCTTTCAACAAATTTTGTTGGCTTCTCCTAAATGTTCTTTAAGAAGTAGTCCAAAAATATTGATGGACTTAAACTGACCTCACATTTTTCTTGTTATCTATATCCACAATTAGTAAATTAAAACTAGAGACACAAAATTTTATTTTGTTACCTAAATTTTCACTTTAAAAATCACATTCATATGTACTCAAAGAGTGTAAACCACAATACAACAATTTATATGTAAAATTTGACCACCTTGTTTATAAACACAACACTACTACTTTTGGACTAATTACAAATATGGTCGTCAGAGTTTAAGCTGAAATTCAATTTGTTCCCCTATAGATTCAATTACTATACTTATAATCTCAAAGTTTTGAAAATGTGACATTATTAGTCCCTGTTGTGAAAGAAAACTCATCCTAAATAATTAAAAAAATATCAAATGACTCATTTTCATTCCATTAAACAATAATTTTTTGCTATTTTCTCTAAAACTGAACGCAGTAGTGGAATCCCGGACCAGATTAAAACATCTACATTTTAAATATATACCAACACAAATGAAGAGATACGGTACCTCGTGCTGGCTCGCGTGTAGAAACCGGCGTTGATGCACGTGCCGCCCCCGAGAACCCTGGCCCTAGAGTTCAAGACCCCGTCCGTGGATTGGAAAAACTGAGATGCGGATGTGCGCGACAGGTCAGCTAGCGATATATGAAAGTTCTCCAGGAACGACACGTTTAGGTTTGCGAAGGGGACCCCACCCCTCTCCAACAACAAGACGCTATAGTTTCTGGAGAGGGTGGCCGCGAGGGGGCAACCCGCTGTGCCACCCCCCACGATAATGTAGTCGAACGTTTTGGCCTTGCCGCTCGATGACGTGGCAGAGGATGAGGAGGAGGAGGAGGGGGACGACCTGGAGGAGAACGAGCTGGCCGGCTTGATGAAGGGGTACCGTTCTCTCCAGTTTTCCTTACCTTCATTATTCATCAGCAATTAATTAATTTGTCAAATTTATTTACGATGTTGTTAATAAACGACAATTTAAAATCAATCAATTAATGTAGAAAAAATAGAAAAACACTCATCGATTAGATATGTTAAGGAAGTAAAAGTCACTAACTGTAACAACAATTATGTAACAAAAGTTTGAAAGTATTTTTTTTAATTTTTCCCTTATGATAAACACACGAAATATTGCCAGACAAAACTTGTTACAATTTCAATACATGATTGTAATTATTCGTTTTCTATTTTCAAAATTGTAAAGTCCAATTCTTATTTGTATTATTGCATATACACATATTTCTAGAATTCTAGAGATTTATCTTTGTATTTATTAGTTTTTGTGTTGCCACCATGTGAAAAAGACATTTTAGCTACACAAACATTTTTTGTACGAATAATAACGATGAGTATTTGTTTAAGAATATAATATATATTTTTAGAAAAAATGAGAAGACACATTAGTTACATTCCCATTTTGGCATATTCAACTTTAATAAAAACAAGATCTAAGATAGAGACTCTAAACTGTTTGGTTTAAATAAAGGAAAAAGGTGGTTGAGAACATTGATATCTTTATGGAAAATCATATATATGTTGAATTTTTAAAAAAATTTAATTTTAATACACCGATAGTTTGTAGATTTTAATACATCAATGGACTTGAATAAAAAAAAAATGTATTTGTAGCGATTTCCACATGTAAAATTGGATGCATTTCTTTCATCAAATGGGCTTGAATAAATACACCGATGGTGATGTTTTAGTTTTAGTTTTAGTTTTAGTTAGTTGTGTAGTTTTAATTTTTAAAATCTGATATTTTATTTATTTTTAATAACTTGGAAATAAATTCCAAAAATTAAAAAATTATTAAAAAACAATAACTTATCAGAATTAGACTATGCGTAAAATTAAGTTTTTGAAAACTGAATGACAAGCATACCTTCTACTTTTAAAAGTTGAAATCTAGATCCGATGTCAAAAAAAAAAAAAAAAAAATCATTCGACCTCCAATTTTTGTAAATCGATAATCTCTCCTATATCACTCCACAACTAGAAATCTCAACGCCATATAATTGGAAACAAAAAATAAAAGAAAATGAATGATTGACTACAAATTGCACAATACATTCAAAAATTCAACCAAAAAGGACTTCATTTCTTGATAGACAAAAAGAGAAAAGAACCTTAATTTCTCTAAGTTTTAGAAATTAAGTAGTATTTGACATGGTGGTGTAAACACTCTCAAATAGAAATTTCATCACAATAAATATGAAAAAAAAAAAACCGAAAAGTGTTCAATCTATAATTCCAAAGACCATATGGGTAGTTTAACCTTACTTTTAGTCGATTTAGGATAATATTTAACAATAGGAATAATAGACAGTAAAATGTAATTAAATTAATCTACTCATTCAACAATTCAACTAAAAAAAAAATATTTAATTTCTTTAGAGAGAGAATTAGGAACCTTGACAGAGAGTGAGGCACAGAAGTAGAAGAGTGAGAAAAAGCAGCTTCTTAATCAAAGCCATTGAAGACCCTTTTTCTATGATCACACGGAGACTGTATCTGAAAAATGTATAAAACTAAAATTAATTAAAAACTTCTAAAAATTAGTCTCTCTAATTCTATTACTTGAGTTGGCTCTCAATGGTTGGCCTTATTCTCCGTGCTACTTATATATATACACCCACACTCATAGTGTATAAAAGTATAGGCTGAATTAATTAATTATTGGTCCCCGTAGTTGTAGACAAAATTCTACTCGGTCCTATTACTATCAATTGAAACACAAATAGTACAGCAATTTGTTTTGATCCAAAAATATTAGTACAATGAATGGTAGACTTAAATAAATTTCGAGGGACTTTTACCAAATACCAAAACCAGCAACGATATGGATACGAAAATTCATGTATAAAAAATATGCACACCTGCATGTGGTTACATCATTTCCATTGATTTTTTTTCCTTAAAAATAAAATGAATGAACTAGATTAAACCATATAGATATTTGTATACTTTCAGTACATGATTGTCAGTGTGTAAATCATCTATAGTGATCATACTAACAAATAATAACAACCTAAATTTTTAAAAAGATATCTTTTTTGAACTAAACCAAAAATGGGTGCCTCGATATGATTTCCAATATTTTGGACAATTTTTGGTTCATCCAACGGATTCACTATGTCACTTTATCAAACCATCAGGACCTTTACTATTTCAATTGAAACATTGTGGACCATTTTTAATTCATCTGTAAACAATGGAGACTAATGCTGTAATTAACATTATATGAAACATTTTATTTTTAAGAAATAGTATTTAATTATTTACAGTTTTAAAACGGTGTGGAAACCATCAGCGAGGAAATGCATAATGCAATTTTATTTTATTTTTTTGCCTCTTGTGCAACTGTATTTATTATCTAACTAGATTAGCCATTAATGCAAAAGAATTTAATGCCACGGTTTGGAGTTGTTATCATCTGGCCGTAGGATCAAAACTTGTGGTGGTGTGATCAGGGCCGTTAATTTGGGTTTCAGATCATCTACGACTTTCTGTTCAGGGCAAGGGCCGCAAATTTTAGTTTTCAGTCACATTAATATGATTAATATGATACGATGAAATTGCTTACATTTCGTAGCTTGAAAATATCTATGGAGTATAAATTTGGCTAAGTATCTGCGTCTGATTAAGAATCTTTCTTGATTCGGCTGAAGAGTCACTTAGGGCCGTTCATATGACTGGCCAGATGACCCCTTCAATTCAGCCATAGTTGTCCTAGGTTCGAACAGTTGGAGCCAACACCAAAACAACACATTTGAAGATTTGAGTTCGGTAAAATAAGAAAAAAAATCAAATCTTTACAGTTTTATCTTCAGCAGATCAAGCAATATTTATTTACGGTTGCAACTCTTTCCCTAATTATAATTGTGCGAGTGCGAGTGAGAGTATAATGAGAGAGCGGTGCAAAAGAAAGGTAAAGAGAGAAAGATAAGTGTTGTATAATCTTGTGTCTCTCACATACTAAAATACTTTTGGTCTGGGTGTTCCCAAACGTAGTCAGATTGACAAACTAGGTCAACAAATCTTTGTGTATTTTTTGTTTTTATTATTTGTTTTTTCATATTAACATTTAATTTCGCAATAACTAGTATCAGAGCTTCAGGTTGAGTGGGATTGATGGCTAAAGGAAAAATCAAGATTGACAAATTCCATAGAATATATTTAGGATTATGGAAGATGTAGAGATATGCACAAACATCTTTTAGGAAAGAAGCCAGATGTCAAGACAGATGAAGAGTGGAGTATTCTGGATAGAAAAGCCCTAAGTGTGGTGCATCTATTGCTATCGCGAAACGTGGCTTTTTTTATATAGCGAAGGAGATGACCACAACCCATCTGATGAAGGCATTATCCAATATGTATGAGAAGGCATCCGCGGTAAATAAGGTTCATCTGATGTGGTAGTTGTTTAACTTGCAGATGACAGAGGGTACTATGATTGCAGCGTATCTCAACGAGTTCAATCTGATCACAACCAAGTTGAGTTCGATCGATATTAACTTTGATAATAAAGTAAGCGCCTTAGTTCTATTGTTTTCGCTACCAGAGAGTTGGAATGGTTCTATAGCTGCAATTAGCAATTTGACGGCAATGAAAAAGCTAAAGTTTAACTAGATGTGAGACCTAATTGTGAGCGGAGAGATTCGTAGAAGAGAATTGGGTATAACACCAGGGTCAACTTTAAGTATATAAAGCAAAGGCATATCAACATTGAGGAATTCAAACCGAGGCAGATCGAAATCTAGAAATAATAACAAGTCGACTACCAAAAAAGTCAATAAAGATTTGATAGAGTATTGGAATTGTGGGAAGTTGAGCATTGCCTGAATCAGTACAATGTATCGA
This sequence comes from Embelia ribes, assembly GCA_001753735.1. Classification (NCBI taxonomy): domain Eukaryota; kingdom Viridiplantae; phylum Streptophyta; class Magnoliopsida; order Ericales; family Primulaceae; genus Embelia; species Embelia ribes. The sequence goes on along the minus strand of MKEJ01085445.1, from coordinate 1,817 downwards.
AGAATAAGATTGAAAAGGATTATGAAAAGCGATTAGCAAATGTCACATAGGAGATTAATGACACCACCATCTTGAGTCTAAGAAGTCCAATGGAATCGTCAGTGTTAGACTTTGAAGCATTGTTTTACTCTTTTCTTAGTCGTGAAGCCATGGAGAATTAAGTCTTTAGTGATTTTGAAAAGGTTCATTTAGCCGATGATGAACTTTTACAGATCGTAAGGATTAGAGATATTCGGATTAGGGCGTCGAATGGACTGCTTTGTCAACTATACTTGTCAAACATATTCCTAATTTGAAGAGAAATTTGATATCTATAGGGCAACTAGATGACGAAAGGTATACAATATCCTTCATGGGTGGTCTTTGAAAGATTACCAAATGGGCCATGGTGATAGCTTTTGGACAAAAAAAAAAATGAAGGTATGTTATATATGACCACAAATAACGATGATAGTATTAAACTTAGTGGTGCAAATAGAGATACATATTTGTGGCATTACATACTAGGCCAAATGAAAGAGAAATGGATGAAATAGCTTTGCTCGAATGGTAAACTGTCAGGCCTCAAGATAGTCGGTATTGGCTTGTGTGAGGATTGTATACTCGAGAAATAGAAAAATGGTTAGTTTTTCGAAGGGTGACAAAACTTTGATAAAACGGAATTTAGAACTGGTACATAGTGATCTATAGGGTCTAGCCCTGGTGACATCTCTAGATAATGCGTCGTACTAGATAACCTTCATTGATGATTCCATAAGAAATGTTTGGGTTTATTTATTGAAACATAAATCCGATACCTTTGATACTTTCAAGATGTGGAAAGCTTTAGTAAAGAATAAAATGGGTTTGGAAGCCAAATGATTGCAATTCAATAATGGTGGGGAATACGAGCTTAGTGAGTTCAAGAACTATTGTATTGGGAATAGGATTCGTATGGAGAAGACCATTAGGGGGACTTCTCAGTAGAATGAAGTGGTTGAACGCATTAATAGAATTATGAATGAACGTGCTAGATGCATGCAGTTATATATTGGATTGTCTAAGATGTTTTTGTCACGCCTCGAATCCCCATAAACCTGGGGATGTGATTCTTATAAAATAAAGTAACCGTAACCTACAATAGTACACAATAATCCACAAAATATGAAAAAAATAATATATACAACTTCCATTCTCAATCACAATCTATCTACGCTAATCTCACAGCACAAAAGAAAAATAACCCTAGCTCAATAATGTATACAACAAGAATAATTAGCTACAATATCCGTCACAAAATATAAATACATAACCGTAATTAATCTCCATAGTCACGTGTGCATACGCGATCAAGCTAGGTGCCTGAGTAAAATGAAATGAAAGAAATAGCCAAAATCCAGCATCAAGTCCTATGGCTTGCACACACAAAAAAATGTACAAAAATATAAACTCTGACTGGAAATAAGTATCCAAGAGCTCACAAAATATATCAGAATTGCCATAGACCCTCAATGGTCTAAGGTCGCACACCCAAATCAGTGTGGGTCTCCAAACCTGAAAATATCACAATATAATAGGGAAAGAAAAAGGGAAAATGCACGATCAGATTATTGGTATCACATGAAGATGGAATTTAAGTGTCTACATGAGATATATGATCATATATGCAAATGACACATGTATGTAACTCCCCTTTTCATAAATTTTTTATTTTCATAAATTCACAAATCACCATTTCTTTCACAAATTACAAATAGTGTCACAATTTTAAAAATATTGTACAAATTATAAAGTCTTCCTTTTCTCGAATAGGGTTTCACAAAGTCATAAATAATTCT
>MKEJ01085443.1:0-13269 GCA_001753735.1 Embelia ribes | reverse complement strand
AATTTATGACTTTGTGTACTCTGAGTAAGGATGAATATATATTATATAATGTGAAGTAGAAGGAAGCGAAGTAGGGGTAGATTTCCAATCTATTTCTTTCTTTAAAATTATATTTATTTTTCGTTTTTTTTTTTTAAAAAGGGAATAGGATAGAGATCTCGGGTTTTACGAGATTCGGGGTGCGATTGCAACAAAAAGAGTATGAATTTTGAGAAGATTTTGAAAGACACAAAATTTAAGTGTTCTTTATTTGAATTTTCTGTTGTATTCGGTGAATCAAAAATGATTGAATAATATGTTTCTGGAAAGCTCTGTGAATTTAGAGTTCCAAAAAAAAAAAAAGGATACTGGTTTAGATTTTTCTTTAAGAATTTATGGTCAATCTCGTAAAGTGATACAGTACTATCTATGCATATGGGAAATACATATTTTGGGATAATTTATTGGGTTTTGATAATTCAAAATATATTATTATTTTCTAGGAATCTATATATTGAGTGGGGTCAATTTTATATTATCAACGATGAGAATAGTCTAGAACTGGGTTGAATTTCCCATACACTTATTCCTATTATTGGAGGGATGTTCCAATACTAGTATAAAGAGGGGCATGTGCTTGTAATATAGAGAATTAGAATATTGTGAGATTATAAAAATTAATTGGCTTATGCTTTTTGTCAATTAACTCTTTATCTTTCAGTAGATTTCGTTGGTGGTGAGTTATGCATGTCCCAACTCTTATCTATTTTGTGGATTCAATTAAGTAGCAAGTTTCTACCCATTCTTGTGTCTTTTGGTGGATTTCCACATATTTCGAGTGTACCCTCACATCTCTTTTCTTCATCCATTCGACCTCCCATTTTTGTGGTGTCAGTTTGGTATCAGACCTTTGGTCGATGACAATGCAATATTGTCGTAGGATAAAAGTCGAGACAATTCCCCAACTCTTCTGGAATGTCCGTGATATAGAAAAACATGAATTGATGAGACTAATCCATCATCTTAAATAACCCTTGCGACATTACGAGTTGGAAGACATTAAAAGGAAACTTAAACAATTTGAATAGTGTTTGCGTCACTGTGAGCCTCTATATTACGACAAGTGCAATTGTGATTCCAAGGATGAACCTTTGGAATATGATAAGTCCGTTCGTAATTCCGAATATGAGCCCTTGTAGTACGACGAGTCAGATGTGTGATTTTGAGTGTGAATATGATAAAAAAAATATTTAAGGGTTCAAATATTTTTTTGGAAAAATCACAAGTTGATTGGAATTCGGCTCTAATATGTGATGAGTAATAAGAAGATGATTATGATGATTCATACACTTCAAACTTCAAAGGCACGAATTGGTAAGACTCATTTAGATAAAATGAATGAAAGTGTGAAGCTTACGGATGGTGAGAAATATAAGTATGTATAAATTTTTTTCTTACCTTACATTGATCCAACTTGGGGTGCATTCTCAAATGACTCATCACGTAAGGTTTCAAATTCATTAATTTTGAATTTTTTCTTAAAGAAATAAAATATAATCCAAATATTTTATGAAAATAAAAAATTTAAAAATAAAATTTTAATTAAATCAAATGATCACTCAAAGTTCTTATGCTCGTTTCTCTTTGTTTTTTTTTTTTTATATAATAATTATTTTTCTTGTATTTTTGAAAAAAAAAAAACTCTTATATAGAGAGGACTTTCTTTCCAAGAGGCTCATTTATACTAGAATAAAAGAGAAAAATAAACTAACACTTTTTGAAAAGTCCTTTGGTGTATCTATCCAATTATTTTTGGGTTAATGCACCTATTGTTGTAATTATTACAAAATCAGTAGGTTTTTTGACATTGTACTGCAACAATATTTACTAGCTAGTACCTTGTGTCATCAATCACATTTTATCAATCATAAACATAGGTATACTCTAATACACCCTACTTTGGTAGCCAAAATTGTCACTTTGTTTATAAATAAATATATATATAAATATATATATATATATATATATATACTTCGAAGGAAAAAGATTAAATGGTTGTAGAATGAGTGGTCGTAGTTTGTGTTCATTGCAGGTTGTGCTATCATTAGTTGTCGCTTACTCACAACAAAGTACCACAATTTTTATGATGTATTCATAATATTATTAGGTACAACGGCCATGACAACCGAAATAGCATAAACAGGGGTCCATTGCTCATCTGAATTTAGTCAATTGTGTCTTTTAAAATTAGAATAGGCTGCAATGTAATGTCCACAAATAATGGTCGTATTTGAGTATGGACTATGTTTTATGCGAGATCAAAAAATGTCTTTATATTATATTATTTTTATTGAAGATAATAATATGTGAAGCAAGTGTTAGGAGAATAAAAAGTTTATGAAAATTTGATTAACAATAAATGATAACTCTGGGAACAATCTACTCTTGGCATCTTATTTCTATTTACAACCACGATCTACTGTTGGCATATTTCTTATTATTCTGTTTGATTCGATTTACTGTAGCCATACAGATTAATTTCTTATTTGATGTTATTTTCATTCCTAAATTTATAAATAAAATTTTGAAGTCAGACTATACTTCTCATTCATTAAGCATATTATTGAAATCATTGAATGTTCTACTCTATCACGAATTTCAAAATTGAACAAATTACAAACAAAGAAAAACGTTGCAATCCGAGATTGTATGATCAATTTGGTTTCAAGATGGGCATTAAATTCTCCATGCTCCATTTCGAGGGGAAGTTTATTCGTGAAGGAGAGCACTTAATTAAAAAAAATATATGGTTGAACTCTAGTTGAATTATTGCAAGATGGCATTCCATTTGTCTCTATATGCTCATCTTGATGGGAACTATTGAAATAATAATATATGAAGGGGTGTTAGGAGAATAAATAGTTGATAAATGACTGATTAGCAATAAATGATAACTTTGAGAACAAGAAAAGGCGATTAGTACAATTAGTTTGATATATTTATTTGTTTATGTTGATTTATTGATTTGTTTATTATTTGCGTTATCTTTATAAGAGCACATTCTATGTATACCTTTCAAATAAATAAAATCACTTTATTCTCTATTTATAATATTTATCATTTTTAATAAGAATTAAAAAACTTAACCCAAAAAGTGTATATATATATTTTTTCTTTGTTAACTACAAGGGCTAATATTGATAAAATGACCCATTTTATTATGTCAAAAAAGTTGCAAATGATTAATTTTGGATATTAGAAAATGAGAAAAATGAATAATTATTTATAGACGGAAAAGGTAACATAGTGTTATGAATTAAACTAGTCGGATGTAACCCAAATCAATCGAAACTCATTAACGGGAGCTCATTGACAAATTGTACTATTCATCTAGTGGTGTAAATACCTAGAGCTGCAAGAATCACATACAAGCAGCTCGTTAAGGCTTGGCTCGTATTCTATTTATCTATTACGAGTCTGATTTTAAATTTGTTTATTGAACGAGTTGAACTCAAGCTTTTTACTACTCGACTAATTATTTTCCAGTATTTGTATATATATATATATAAAATAGTCTTATGAGTTTTATTCGTTTTGAAGCCATGTCTTCTATTATTCTATTTATGTTTATTTTATATTTCGTGGTACTATTATTAGTTAATTTTTCTAAAAATCCTATATTTACTAATTAGTTTTCTATACTTAAAACAAATTATTCATATCCTTTAGTTTGTATACTTATTTTGATATATTTTACAAAATCATTTACTGTTATCATAAAGTATGAGCTACAATAAAATATTTCTTTATTATAAGATATATCTACTTTTATACTTGCTATTAAGGTTTTTTTTAATATTCTTACTCTATCTAGTATCTATTAGTGTAATTAATACTTTTGTGCCTAAATTTTTCCTAGTTAATCATTTTAATGATGTCACTATAATTCCTAAATGTATCAAATTTCTGTCATTTTTTAATAAATTTTTATTTGTTTCCGAAGAGACTATGTTTAATATTATTGGTTTTTGTATTACGCTAACAACTTCTTCTCTATTTATTCTAAGAAATTGTGGGCTTAGATTGAGTATTCCTACTTGGTATAATCTCACTGGATTAAGAATATCAAATTGTCCATTATTATATAATTCTAAATCTCTCTCTATGTTTACCAAATATTCGAATATCGTATTTGTATTATCTGTATTTCGTCTTAATAATCTATATAAGAAATTATAATTTTGATTAACCCTTTCTCGTAACATTCTAGATATTTCTGTACATGTTCTTGATAAACTCATCTTGATGTTCCAAAAATATAATTTCTTTTAAACTTTGTTTTTATTGGTGGTTTTTCTAGTGTGAGTTTACCTAATTCTTGGTTAATATTTTTTAATTCTTTTTCAAAATTGAAACTTGTATTAGTTTATTTTCTTGGTTTTTGTATTTTTTCAATTTTATCTTCTAAATCTACTATCTTAATATTATTTATAAAGTCTATTTTTTTATTAATTATGATTATGAGTCACATTATTACGTTTAATTGTTTAGGATATGTTTTATCTGCTATTGAATTTTCTATATAATTTGTTAATTCTAAATTTCTTGGTGATAAGATCTTAATTCTTCAAAACTACTCTTATATTCTAAGTCATTTTTTTAATTGTATACCCGTTAACCTACTTTTATTCCTTTTATATTTTATAATAGTTATTTTATTTGGTTATAACTTTATTGTAATTATTTGGATCTGATATCAAATTCTAAAATTATTTTTTATAATAAATTGATGGAGTCGCAATAGATAGATGCTAGCGCTGCCCAACTTATTTAAGCCTTATTGGGTTCCTTTAGTTCCAATTTTTAAGTAATATAATAATAATAATTATTTTTTTAATTTGAGAAAAAGAATTGGATTTAACTAAATATTTTTAAAAAATTTAATAACGAAACTTTGTCTTTGTTTTGAGCGGGTCCCACGTGGCAGCATCAGGGTGGCCGTTAGTGGTCTTAACTGCAAACAGGTGGGGGGAAGGAGTTGCTGTTTAAGCGCTACCTTCCACCGACGAACATTGCCAGCTGTACACAGAAAGCACCATGACTCCGAACCTACGTGGCGGGCCCCTCACCAAACGTGGCCACGTCAGCGGTGACCAGACCACAGGTGTCCTACGCGCGTGGGAAGGTCAATTTCCACGTGTACGCTTCCCGCTTTCCAAGATCCTCCTGTGGGTCCCAATTAGTTTTTGGCAGTTTTCATTATTAGAACATTCACTTTGCGGCCAAAAATTCATTTATTCCCCTCGAGTTTGGACTCGCCCTTTTTTTTTTTTTTTTTTTATCACAAATTTTTTAGCTTAGTTCTAACAAACATTATTTATTTATTTTTTGTAGAAGCAGTCTTGTAAATGTTTTAAAAACTTTCTCCTATTTTTTCCATCATTAATTATAAAACTTTAAAATTTATTATTGCATTATTAGTGCGTGTCTACTTCTGGCTTTTACTGTAAATAATATTTTTATCACGTTACACTATTTTTGAAATCCGCTTTTCAAGTTTATTAATAGAGATTAAGATTGCATCCATTTTAATAATTATTTTTTAAAGTAGAGTTGGGAAACAGATTTTGAAAATCAGGAATAGTATAAACTATCCTTAATTGGTGGTGATTTTTGGTCAATATGATTTGATTTTAGCTAATATAAATACTAAACAACGAAGCGATTATTTCTAAGTGACGTGATGAGATGCAATTAATTTTGTTAGACTGTTACGTGATAAGAGTTTTCATCTAATTAAATTATATAGTCTATGTGAGGGAAGTTGTATATGATGCATCGTAGGAACGACAACAAGTAGCATATAATGTCACGGACCACGCTTTACTCTCCTTGCAGCGAACTTTATTGTCATATGTGAGCACAATCGTACAAATAGCACCGAATAAATATAAGGACAAATCATTTCAAATAATTATACATGACAAGTAACATAATATCACCGTTTGCATGTTACTCTGCATGTAACAAACTTTATTGGCATGTGTTAGCACATTCGTCCAAATTGCCCCGGTTAAGTATAACGACAAGTCAATTCACTTAATTATGTACGACAAGTAACGTTATGTCACCGATTGTATTTTACTCTCCATATGTAACAAATTTTACTGGCCAATTATGTTACTAATTGTACTTTATTCTCTATATGTAACAAATTTTACTGGCCGATTATATCACTGATTGTACCTTACTCTCTATATGTAACAAAATTCATTGGCCATATATGTCAATTTGACAACAAATTATTAAATGGGTGAAAGTTGGATTGCCATCACTTATTAAATTTTTGTCGCGTTAATTTTGAGATCTCTCTATGAAAAATCAATAATTCTTAGGTAGGTGAGAAAATATAAACTATCAAAAGTTAATGACAATATAAGAAAATATAGAAATATATATACAATGTATGTATATGCAATTGGCAAAAAAACAAATTGACTAGGATCAGTCGACTCTTTAGTAAAATGTCGGCATGAATGTACCAAGTTGGCCTTTCAAAAAATAGAAAAAATGGCCAACACTTCCTCTTAAAGGCAATTGCAAAGAAATGCAGACATGTCCAAACTCCATAACAAAACAAAATTTATGGTTTTTGTTTCATGAATTGAATGTTCCTTACTATTTGCAGCGAATTTTGGCCGACTTCTTGAAAATCATCTCATTTATAATAAATCTTATAGTTTGTTACTCATTCGGTTTCAAAATAAGTATCGTTTAAAATTCATTTACACAAATTAAGAAGATAATTAAATAGTCTCAATTTTAGCTCAAAAAAATTACATTTTAACCAAATACTCTTTATTCAATGCTTGATTTGTATGAAGTGATTGGAAATTTAGTAAGAATATCATGCGTAAAATTGAAAAAAAAATATAATAAATGCATTCTTAATTTATCAAAGCAATGCTTGATATGAAATAATTTTTTTTTTCTAAAATGATATTTATTTTGAAACAGAGAGAGTAGCTACATGTAACAATGTGCCTTATGATTTTATATACCAAAATAAATATTTCTCGTTTGGGAACATAGGTGCAACATATATATGTATTCAAAATGTTTTGAAATTTGTATAAGAGAAAATTTATAGGTTAGAGGGCCCTCCTCCACTCCTTTTGGCCGCCACTAATATAAAAGGAATAATAAAATGACTCTTATCATAATATGGAACAAATAAGAAACCAAGAATTGATTTTATTACAACCTATTGCCCTGCTTCTAATGTTTTAATCATACTTAACAGGGTATTCGGTTCAACCTAAATACCTAATAAATTGTTTATTTTTCGGAAACTATTTCTAATATGAAAAATCTTTTATCTCCAAACCTCATATCGGGAAATATAATTAGTCCACTAATCTTCATGTTTGAGCTTATTGGTGAGGAGTGATCTATTTGGTTGTTGAAACTTCGCAATCAAACTTATAAAAAGCTTTATTTTTGAACTTTCCTTTACCTTTATGTTCCTATTTTTCTTAAAAAACCAAAATAAAATACATCAACAACCTTTTCGTTTCCATAAGGGCATTCCCACCAGTCATACCATTTCAAGCCCTCCTAAATTTTTAGGATTGAGACTTTAATGCAAAATAGAGACCATTTTAAGAGAAAGACCACACCAGTATTCATATCTCCAACATAAAATATATTAAAATAAAATTATTACATATATTTTAATAGCATGCATTCACCTACCCAGAAGCCTCTCTCTCCTCACTGTCGGTTTCTTTCCCCCTCCCCATTTACCCGTATTTCTCTCTCCCTTCTTGCCTATCACTCCTAATTCATCGCCATCACTAAAATTTAAAAGACAAGATCGTAGATCTGAGTAATAGTTGGTAATCTCTCACCTTGGACAAATTGAAGCCACAGATTGCAAAAATTAACTCGCGGAGGTGGTCATTGAGGTTGCCTGAAACCACCACGCACAGATGTGTCTTGTGAGGGAGATGACTTTTTATTACTAAACAATTACTTAAATTGAAATATTTTTTTAGATTGGGTGAACAGTGGCTCCCCTAGTTCAAGGAGAGCACTGTAGCTAGAAATCCTAATTTAGAGAAACTGAACAGTGTTTAGTTAATCTACTGGGAGCTTTTTTTCTCCTCTATCTCTAAATTTTTAGGATAGAAACTGCTTTAGATTCACTAGTGAGAATGCCCTTAGAAGTTTGCTGTCAATTGCACGTCTTTAACCTTTCTACATCATCCCTCGCGTATTTTTGGATGCACTGGTAATATTTTGGATCTTCTCTCAAAATTATGGGTGGTAGCTATGAAAACGTGCTGACATTCAGTTATTTGTGTCAATTGTGCTTAATGGATTTTTCCTTCACAGAGAGGCAGATATGACAAAGGAACGGATTGAAAAGCTGTTGAAGGCTGGAGCAAATGTTGTTTTGACTACAAAGGGAATTGATGACATGGCCCTTAAGGCAAATTTTCCTTTTTGAGTGCTGTTAAATTATCTGCTCTCTGTTCTAAAATGACACGACTATTACTATATTAGCCCCTGTTTATGGTTCGTCTCTACAAGAGAAAATACATCTCTAGTATGATGCATGGAGAGGATTTTCTCTGAGACTATGCAACATGATTTGCATTTTGTGACTCACTTCTGTACAATAATGAGACTACTAAGTTGTCATTTAATCACATGTGTTAAAGCAAAATTTGATAGTCCTTGTGCATTTATTTGGCTAATCTTTCATGAGGCTAATGCATTCTTGTTTGCCTATATATCAAGGGGGGTGTATATCACCCAGAGCATCTAATTAACACCTTATGCTTCTGACGAGTAGAGACCATAGGTTCACTTGTGGCTCTACTGTTCCATGTGAGATTGGAATGTGGATATTATCTTTATAGGCTATGTGATATCAGGCCGTCGGTTTTCTTCTTATCCTTCTGTTGAAGTAACTCCATGTGCTTTATAGGCTTTGTTATCCCCTGATAACAGAATCACACCATATCATGTTTCCTGTTTCAGTTACATGAGATGTTTCCATTGTTATGTTTCCTTATCCTTGCATTTCTGACACTCAGTTTCCTATGTTTTGTCATTTGAGTAGAAAATCCTTACCAATTATGCTTATGCTGTTCCAGTACTTCGTGGAGGCGGGGGCAATTGCAGTAAGGCGTGTACGGAAAGAGGATATTCGACATGTTGCCAAGGCAACTGGTGCAACTGTGGTATGTGATGTGATCTGACATTTGGAATGGTATTAGCTATTTAGCTCCTAAATGTTGTTTTCCAAAGACCTGTAGGAGTATTAGTATTAGTATGTGTGGTTTGGTATGTATTAGACGCACAAGGAAAATGAATCCATTGAAGGATGCCCTGTAAAAGCATTAAAATGAATGCTTTTACAGGGCATTCTTCAATGGATTCATTTTCCTTGTGCGTCTAATTCATTTTCTTCTGCCTTGCAATGGTTTTGGTTTGCTTTTGCGTCTAAAGTGCTGGCTTAAGTGATGACCAACGATTTATATCCATTGAGGCCATATTCTTTACTTATTTACTTGTGATCCTCTTGTGGGATGCAGGTTTCGACTTTTGCTGACATGGAAGGAGAGGAAACATTTGATTCATCACTTCTTGGTCATGCTGATGAAGTTGTGGAGGAGCGCATTTCTGATGATGATGTGATCATGATCAAAGGAACCAAAACAAGTAGTGCGGTATGCCATCTAGTTAATTGTAGCTGCCTCGAATTTGGTTCTTATTTGTCAAACTTAATTCTTCAGATCTTTGTTTCTTTTGTTTGTCTGCATTGTGATTATTGGAAACAGTTGTGATGGCAAATGAAATAAATCTTATTTTGATGTAATTATAGAATCATCACCTTTTCAAAAATAGTTCTTATGTAATTCGACAAATTTCCTTCCCGTGCTCCTTCAGATTTCATTAATACTCAGGGGCGCAAATGATTATATGCTTGATGAGATGGAGAGAGCCTTGCATGATGCCTTGTCCATTGTTAAGAGGACCCTGGAATCCAACACAGTAAGCCTCTGAAATTAATCTCAATGACAATTCAGTTAACACTTCGTATTTTCAAGTTTATATCTGAATTTCTGGTAGGCTAAGTACTAAATTTCAACTCTAATTTTCTTGGCTCCCATCCTACATTGCGTTTTTGGTAAACCTCGATGAGGGTTTAATTGGTATTTAAACTCCATGAAATGAGAAAACCTGGACATCCGGGATAAGATCCACATGTTATATATTCAGTAGTCTATTTTAGATAGTAGAACTAAAGATGAATAAAAATTGCATCATTTTTTCGTATCAATTTACCGACTATAGTGTGACCATATACTCTATTTGTTCCGATAATGCAAAACAGGTGGTTGCAGGTGGAGGTGCAGTTGAGTCTGCTTTATCTGTTTATCTGGAATATCTAGCCACAACATTAGGGTCTCGTGAACAGCTGGCCATTGCAGAATTTGCTGAATCTCTGTTAATCATACCAAAGGTCCTGATAGGGACATGTTAGCACAAAATTTTCTGAAGTTACAACTTGGTTGTGTTTGTGATCATTGCCCATATCACCATCTCTTGCAGGTTCTTTCTGTCAATGCAGCCAAGGATTCAACAGAATTGGTTGCTAAATTACGTGCTTACCACTACACTGCACAAACTAAGGCCGATAAAAAGCACCTGTCAAGGTAGTCCCGTGTTTTTAGTGCTTTTGACCAATGTTAACAAATGAAGAATTATATAGAAATCTGCTCCCCTTGCACTGTGAGACCTTCCTAAGGGGCGCACAGTGAAGGTAGAGAAACAGGACTTGAACTCATTGAAGATCTATTTTACTATTCATCTTGATTTCTCAGTATGGGATTGGATCTTTCAAAAGGAACCGTCCGTAACAATCTTGAAGCTGGAGTTATTGAGCCAGCAATGAGCAAAGTGAAGATAATACAGGTACAAAACAAGATTGTACTGATCTCTATGTCTCTCCATATTATTATATTTTGGACGATAAAAAGTTGTTCTTTACGAAGAGGTTTCTTAGCTGAATTCTTTATCTTCCAGTTTGCCACCGAAGCAGCTATAACGATTCTCCGAATTGATGACATGATCAGGCTTGTGAAGGATGAAAGTCAAAACGAGGAGTAGATTCTTTGTGGTTCTTTTTGGTTGTTAGTCCTTGAATTTGATTTGAGAAATGTTTATGGTTGCTAGGATAATTATTGAAGTTTTCAATTGGCCAACATTATGTTTTGCAAATGTTGCCATTGTTTTCGGTAATATTTGGGAGGTTGATGTACTAATTGGATTTCAGTTTTTGTTTGCAAATGGTTTCGTAGTAATTTTTGGATTCCAAAAGAATTAGACAGAAATTTAATATGAAAATTGGTTCTTTACTTGTTACAATTTGGGATGATTGGTTTAATTTTTGGGTTCACAAAGCTTTTCCATTAGTGGTTGTTTACTTCTTTCATTTTTTCTTCTCGTACTCTGGATCCGATTGATAATTTGAATTGGATACCGCTGTAGTTATTTGGACGATTCACCTTAAATCTACAACCATTCATTACATATTCTCAAGTGCAATCGTGGATCGGGTATTTTTTAAGTGATTAGTGACTCTGTCAACCCCAAATTTAGCTAGATCTGGCCGGTTTTATTTTTTGTTTGTTTTATATCTTAGTTTTTGTTTGAAAGCCTATAATGTTGTGAGAGTTTAGTCTCCCTTTAGAGGGGTTCTAGTCAATTTTAGGGTTGGCTTCCTCTAGGCTATTGCGACAGGCCTTTTGTTTGGTTCATTAGCATCTCGTTTGACATGAGATGATTTTAAGATAATTCTTAGGATTTACACTCATGTTTTCAGGGTGTGTGATTGTTAAGTTTTATAAGAATGTATTTGGATATCCAAATGCAGCAAGATCTGTTCGTTTGAAGCTTTCTCCTATTTTGAGAGTTTAGTCTCCATTTACGGGAGTTATAGTCAATCTTAGGGTTTCCTATATAATGTTTCGTCGGGCCTTCTGTCTTGTTTGTTGGTGACTCATTTGCTATAGGATGATTATAAGGTTATTCTTTGTCGCACCCCAAATCACGAGAAACACGGGAACAAGAGTATATATTTCTCTTTTTGAAAATAAAAAAGAAAAAATTTATTGAACAAAAAAAAATAGTATTACATTTTTAACGCAATTTTATCAACGCAATCTAGTCGTCACTGCAAAATGATAGCATTAATCGCATCAGTACGGAAAAGTAAGTTATTCTAAAAAGAAATGACGAAAGCTAGTGGCAACTCCAAAATATGTATATACAACATAATAAACCTGCATGTTGATTAATACAATGTCACAAGTGATATACGTGTCAAAATGAAGTATAACAAAAGGTATAAATATGTTATCTATCTCGTGAAATATGTTATCTATCTCGTGAAAGATAAGAATATATTTATACTTTCGCTTCTAATACAACAACTATATCATCACTATCAAACTACGCAACTCCTACATAAGATGTACATAAGTTGAATTAGTACAACAAAATATAAAGGCATGAATCAAAATGCAGTCTTCATCTTCTACGCGCCTGCCATAGTCAATAAAAATATCTATAACATAGCATCATATCATCTATTGATGTTCGATACCCCGCCTCTGGACTTACATAACAAGATATACGAAAGGAAATGTGGAAAAAAAATGTAACGATTAGATGATCTGCTATAATGTAAACTAGAAGGTAAGCAATATGTAAACTATGCATGAGTATGGAGATATATAAGCATGAACGAGGATAAAATATATAAAAAAATAAAAAAAATAAACTGCTCATGTGTGCAATGCGTGCCACTATTACATGCAACCATACCAATATGTCATGACTATGACTTCAACACTGTTTTTGGACTTATATCAATAACTTTGTAAAGTTTAGCGCTACACTTGCTTGCTAGGTTTTGACACCCACACTGTGGTAATAACAAAGGCTTCATTTATCCATCACCCGCACTGTGATGAATAAATCGTAAATCCCTGTTGCATGTTTCTAGATTTTTATGGTAAAGTTGTAGGCCTCATTATTTTTTTGGGTAAAAAATGATATAATGCTCGACAACATATGGAACCTGTAATATCCCGGAAAATTCTGATAGAAAGGAAAATTCTGAGGGAGATTTTTTTTTTACAAGAATGACGTTTTCTAATACGTCTAATGGTTTATGAAGATCGGAAATGGAGCTTGAAGATTGAAAATGAC
>MKEJ01085440.1:0-17193 GCA_001753735.1 Embelia ribes | reverse complement strand
TATTTGGAAAAACAATTCACCCCCACCTCCTGTTTGCCTAAAAACCATCAACACGTCTGCGGTTAAGAGAATTTGGTAAATTTTGTAGGTAAGACTATCGTTTTTTTAAGTTATTTTGTAAAAAAAAAAGAAAAAAAAGAAAAAAAAAGGAAGAAAATTTTATAAAAAGGCACACCTAGCATTCTTTTCATTTTCTATTGTAGCCTTCAAAAAATCACAACACAAATATTTTAAGTTAAATAATGATAAAATTAATTTATTACTCTGTATTAATTCAAGAAAATAGAGAGAAATTTATGAGATATGCATAAATTTTAGATTGAATTTTGTTTATCATGAAATCAATCTGATTATGTTTTGATTTTTTTTTTTTGATAATTAAAACAAAAATGGGGTGCAACATGAGGAATTCGCAAGGGGCCATGCATCCTAGTAATACTATCGTCCAAGCATGCTCAAATGTTTGGATATGTTAGATAAGTCCTACTTGCAATTATCAAGAAATATGTTAGACATACTTGCAATTTAACATCTCAGTTCAAAAAATAATGGGGGTATTTTAGGCACAAAATGCGTATATAAAATAAAAGAGGTAGAACATACTTTTGGAGTAAAGTTGGATATTCTAATCGCGATATGTATTCACATAGTCTTTTGACACATATCTTGTAAATTTGGAATTTCTAAATAAAAAAATTATCATAACAAAATTTCACCAAAAGTAAATATGTTTGTAAAATAAAACTTATTAAAAATAAATTATTTTGTTTGTAAATATTATCGTAACATAATTTCTCTAAAACTAATCTAATTGGAAACATTAAATTATATGCTATGCATGAGAATAAAAGGATGAATATCAGATTAAAAAGATAAAAAATTATTTATGGTGGAGAAATATATAAAAGTTGTTAATGGAACTATTTTCGCTCTATTTTTTGACAAATGTCGGTATAATTAATTGACACGTGTTAAGTTTTTATATAATAAATATTAGAAAACTCCATATATCTAAATATCTTGGAAAAATAAATTTATTAAATTATATTATTTTATTAAAAAATATTACCATAACAGAATGTCCCTAAAAATAATTAAATATAAATTGATTAATAATAAATTAAAATTAAAAGTAATTAAAAATTTTAATCCCATATTCCTGAAAATAAATAAACTTATTTGTCCCATACATTGAAAATATTTTGTTAAACTTCTCCGTCCTATACTTCTAAAATGTAATTATATCATAAACAATTAGGACAAATATAAAACTAATGATTTAAAAATAAGATTGGAGGTGTCAAAATTTGAAGAGCATTTTAAAATTAGAGTGTTTATTTTGAAATCAAAATTATTTGTAAATAATGAAAATATACGAAGTTACCAATATGATATTTATTTTAGTATAAGTTAGCTTTTTTTTTTATGATTTTTTATATTGGTATTGGTGTAAGTTACCATTTTGATTTTTATTTTATTTTTCTAATTTGAGTATTGTAGTATTTTAAATATGAGCAAAAATTATATAATGTACTACTAAATATGTCATTTTAAAAAAAAAATTGGGGACCAAGTTTATCAATTTTTCAAACTCTGAGAACTAATACTGTTGTAAATGAAATTACAGGGACAAAAATAATTATTGTTGAAACTACAAGGATCATTGTAATTGGATACGATATTGAATAAATATTGATATATATATTTTGTTAAATATAATCTTATCCTTCTTTGGTCCAAATTATCAACTAAAATAATTATAATTGTATAAGAGTAAGTTATTTTTGAATTGTAAAATAGAAAAAAATTTAGAATCCTTGACACTTATAGAAGAGAATAGAAATACATAGATAAATAAGAAGAAGATAAGAAAGAAGTAGCATGAGATGGCAATAAAAAGTAGTCACGTGTGCATATTTTAACTATTTAATAAGAAAGGATAAGCTTTCGCCCTTCAGAGTTCGAATACTTTGGAAAGTGTACCAGTATAATTGAATAGTTAAAATACTTGGTACAATTAAACATGAAAGGGATCGCGATACTTGATCAAGAATTAATACTCCAGTGGATATCGCTATTGATCACGGAAGGAGAGAGAGAATTTTTAAACAATAGTCATAACTACTACTAAATAAACGACTTTATTCTTAATAAAATAATTAAAACACTAATAACTAGTAATATTATACATCACAATTATCCAATTTCACCATTCTGCCCCTCTTTGAGACAACCTTGTACCGTAGTCAGATAGTAATATATTGAAAAGTGGACCCCATATTAGCACTTTCACAGCAGATTGTCGAGAGCTAGTTCAATGTCGCTTTCGGATCTTGTCGCGAGGATTTACATGACTTGCGAGTAACTCTACTTTTCTTATAAGTGCTAAGGACCGTTGCTGTGTTAATCAAACGGCCAAGCTCCCAACTTTAATTAAATATTACATAAGCACAAAGATCAAACCACTTAGAATTCATTTAAAAACCCAATAATAATGCATTATATTGGGCTATCGGAGATGGGAAAATGTGTCGCAATCACTAACGCATTCATTGAAAGAGATGCTGGTATAATATGGGGTTTACCCCCTCAATCAAGATTATAAAAGGTTGTATTAAATAGTTTCGATCAGTTATTGACACGGTATTTGCCCCTGCCAGTAACCCTCTACAGCAAATACGAAAATGTTCATTTTTTTTTCTGTGACCTCATCATGGGCAGCCTTGGTTGCGCTGGCTGAAGATGTTGTAGCGAGATGGAATTTGGTGATCAGGTGGAGATTTTCCCCATTCTCCCTCTGATTCTAAGGGTTCCATAACCTTGACAGACCCATCTGTCAACCCGATAGCAAATTGGTTCCGCTCCTGCGGGTGAGCTGCTATTGTGAGAGGGTACACAGTTTCGCCTCTGCAATAAATTTTCAGAAATGATTCAGAATATGCTTGAGAAACAATGGAGAAAAGCTGGATCAATTTGAAGATAATCTATGTAGTCACATATTACCAGAGCCTTCCATTATTAAATTTCTGATTTTCTTATCGGTTCCAGAATTGCAACAATGGAACTTTGGAAAACTCCACTAGTTTTTGTCACAAAGAGAAAAAAATTTAGTTACCAGCCAGGTAGCAAGAACAACTTTTTGGGGCATTATAGGGATGTTATTAGCAAAATTTGTGAACCAAGCCGCCAAAAGCGTTTCCCACATTGTTTCTCTTTTCAAAAACCAGAAAACAATTTTTGAAACATGACCGATACAAGTGAGTTGGTAGGAACTTTGTTGTCAAAACAATACTTGAGAAAAGGCCTTGCCCTTACCCATTTACCCCGGGGCCTACGCTGTATGCTGACGAGGCAATATGGCATCTGGGTCTTAGGGTACTCGCCTCGAGCACCCATACACTGCCATCAAGGAAGGATGCATAGACCAGTTGACCATCCCCAGAGTACGTGGCAGAGGTTATAAGTTTCAAGAAAGCATGTCGTGGGGCCCACTGCACCAGAAAAAGAACCCCATCCAAAATTAATGCTGGTTACATAAATGGTATCGAGAGAATAAAAGCATATGTACATATATAATTAGTAGCTTCTGAGTTTTGTATAGTACCTCATTGATGCGCTCCATTCTCGAGGCGTCGTAGACTGCCAGAAGCTTTTGTTGGGTCACCAGCAAATGGAAGTGATCAGGGTGAAACTGGACCGCAGTTTCACCACCGAGAGGCGCATCAGCCAGCATATTCACTGCAACCAACTTTATTTTCACCCATATGTTGGTGTTCCAAACACAAAGCTGCAATCGGGATTGCTAAATCAGTTACATAATTCAGTAAAAGAAACCTTTGATACGAGTAAATAACAGATGCAAAAAGATCTCACAAGAAATTCAATCAATGAACAAGCATAAAACAACAGAAAAAGAAAAAAAAGGATCCAATATGGACAAATCTACAGATGATAATAATTTATAATGTTTTATATGTAAAATAATTTGATACTTCTCAAGAGGAAAAGAAAAGAACAGAAAAAATTAAAGAGGAGGTGCACTTACCACCCCATCATCTCCGGCTGAAACCAAGATGTTGAGGCCAGTAGAGAATGCTAAGCCAGTTATGCCCCTCCGGTGGCCTTCCAGAATTGCAATCTCCTATAGAGCAGAAAAAACATACAACATTACTTCTAATCACAAAAGCAGTTAGAAAAAAATTGAAACTCAATTAGGTAACAAAATTATTACCACATCCTCTCTCACTTGGTAAATTGAAACCGTTGAGTCGTCGAACCCAATGGCTATAATGTTATTATCCAGAGGATAAAATTGAGCGCATGTCACAGTGGGCGGGGGAGGCATAATGCCTGCAATTTCCTGCATATTGGGAACAATCGAAGCGGTGAAAAAGTTAATCTTGGTGCTCGGTGCACCTTAGTTTTAGTCAAATGAGATACCCATTACTATGCAAACATACCTTAAATGTCAGCGTATTAAAAAGGGATGCCAGTCCACCATACGCTGATACTGCGTAACTGTCATTACGGGAGAGAGTCAAGCATGGCACATGGTCACTAGGGTGCACTCCTATGGCATGTTCAGTGGCCATAACATTCTGTGTGTCTGGGCTCTTAGGTTTCCACTGTTGTGGAAGAACTCGTGTGGTGGCCTTCAAAAATGTCCTCGGTGACATTAGAAATCACATAAATCAACTATTTAATACAAAGTAGCTCAAATGTAACAGAAAACCAGCCCACAAATTTTCACATCTACAATATTAGGTTACTTCCTGTTAAATTTGTCAACAATCATTTTCCCATTAGAATTTTTTGGTTAAGACTTCCAACTGTCGTGTGCTATGAGCCACTTCAAGGTGGGGTAAGAGAAAAAATATTGATAAAAATAACTTTTGGATGTGTACTTGCCCCACCCTAGGGCAGGGTCAGACCAGCTTGTGCTTATACTAAAACTGGTAGCCCAGACCGGACTGAAAAGACTCATTTGGCCAAAAGCAATCTAGAATGATCAAATGAGACAAGTAGGAAAAGAATTTGGAACCATATATAATATTCTTAATAGGTCTTTAACATAATTTTAAATTATAAAGGAGATCATAAATACTGAAACCAAAAATATTTCAAGAAACACTTTTTGACCGTTAAAGTGCTATCCAACATCAGGACTTGATTGAATTAATGAAGTGCTTATATTGGGCTCCTCTCTAGCGCTTATATTTGATGTAGAATTGATTCATAAGAAGAAATAATAGAGGAGAGAATAGAGGAAAGAGAGAGAGAGAACAGGGAGAGAGGCAACACAATATTTATTTATTCTTAATAATCAATTCTATTGTAAATAAAACAACTGATAAAGCCAGGGGAAGAAAAACCCTAATTCTATAAAAGGAAACAAAATCACAATATCCGATTAAAGGAAATACTAGCTAGCCTAATTAAATTCCCTAAAGAAATAATACTCACTTATAAAACTAAATAAAACACACTGGCTTATTGAAATAAATAACTCATAATATCCAAATATTCCTTATTAATCTCTATCAAGTTCGTATGGACTCGTCTTACTTTTAGTGGTCACGATACCTGCCTGCTTCATATATACATTGGCGCTGATGGCACTCTTAATTCTTGTCATTTTTTGACAAGTAAACAGCAAATTTAGGATGATGGAAATAAGGATTTATCCTTGGAGATGGGCTAACCTTTTCATTATTCCTGACAATAGCTAACTTCTTGTGAACTTGAATGTCATTCTTACTAGTAAAGGAGGTTATTTTTACTGGTTTTATTCTGATTATAGTCCATATATTGCAGTTGCTTTCAGGTGGGAGACATGACATTGATGTCAACGATTTAAGGAACAACACACGTTATACTGGTGGTTATAGTGAGGGAAGTCGGACTGTTAAAATGTTCTGGGAGGTATAGTTTTTTAAATAGTTTTTGGTTACCTATTTTGTTACAATGAGTCTTAGCATTCTTCAATATCGCAGGTGTTTGCCCCTGAATTAACTTTATTTTTCCCAATTTGAAAATTTACCCCATGTGCAAATAATTAACTCTACTGTAATGAAACTAAAAAAAAAATATTCATGTTTCTTCATTAGAACTGTTTATGCTGTTAAAACTTTTTGTTCAAATATACTTCGGAGTGTAAATTATCATGCCAACTCTTACCCTGGATCTTGATATCTTTTCTTCGTTATAATTTCGTAGTGGCAATACGTCTACCATGACTATTACAAATTTTTGAAGGCAATGGTGTTAATGATTTGGCTTAATCTTTTTTCCTTCTCTTCCTGTTTTTCCTCTCACTGCCATATCCTAGGTTTTAGCAGGATTTGAACCCAAAGACAGATGTATGCTTCTTAAATTTGTTACAAGTTGCTCTCGAGCTCCTTTACTTGGCTTCAAGCACTTGCAGCCAGCATTTACCATTCATAAGGTAAATTCTTGACTTTAAATACTGGTAATTGATGAAAATAAATTATTCTTTACCTGTATAGCATGTTGCATTGTTCACAACCCCTCCTATCTTTTCTTTCACGACTAGCAAATCTCAATAAGATTTTGTACGGATGATTAGTCAACCTTTACAGCTTTTGTGTTGGATTTCAAAGGTGAAGTGATTTGCTGACGAAGTGAAGGGCGTGTAATGGCAATTACCCTTAGAACTAATGAAACATCTGAACTTTTGCCAATAATGTAGTTGTTGGACTTGAAGCAATCGCTACCTCTTTTAGTCAATAGTTTCCTTTGGGTCCCAACACTGTTTATACGTGTTGACCCCAGTAAGATGAATTACACTCTTAAATAGTTCCAAATACATGAAATGGACTGCAAGAACCAATTGACTAATTACTTAAATGCATCTACAAAATTTTGCATTGAAACTTACCATTTAACTTCTAGTGATGCACCTATGAACCAAACAAATAACCACATAAGTCATTTGCTAGTCTTGAATGTGGTTGTGGTCATTTCATTCCTTCAAAGACTAAACAAAGTAGTTATGTATTTAATACTCTTGCTGTATCTATTGGAGTAAAGCTCCAAGACATGCTTATTCTTCTAGGATATGTTTTACTTCGCTCTTTCTTTACATCAAGTCTCATTTCGTTGCATTGATATGCATTCATTACTTCATTTTTGGGCAACTATCTTTCTTTTTCTTGTGGTTTTTTCGGGGGATTTCTTTTTTATTATTTAGAACTTTCAACTATGTAGGTAACATGTGAAATGCCACTTTGGGCAACATTTGGGGGTCAAGATGTGGACCGGCTTCCGTCAGCTTCTACATGCTACAATACTCTCAAGGTACTGTGAGAAAACATCCCTTTAGCACTTATTGAATTTGATGAGGACATCGTTACTTTATTTGTTATTTTATTTATTTGCTTTTAATTTTGGTTAGTTTTATTTGAGATTTGATTAGATTTTTATGGTATTGTTTCCTTATCTACTTGCTAGGATTTTTTTTTTAAATACCAGGCTTGTTGGTATTATTGGACTGTTTTGAATGGAATAAAAAAATTTAAGATTTTTTTTGGACCTTCTTGATGCCGTTGATCCCATTTTCTTTTCCCTTTTGTTTTTGTGCTGCATCAGAATTTGCATATACAGATAAAGGAGCAAACATTTCTTGGTTATCACTTATTGAATTTGCATATACAGATACAGGAGCATGATTCAAGTTCGAGTTGAAACAATTTTAAATTTTATTTGTGTTTATGTAGAATTATCCTTGCTCTCAGCTCTTTATTTCCATTTTCTTTTTATTTTCAGCTTCCTACATACAAACGGCCAAGCACTTTGAGAGCAAAGCTTCTCTATGCTATCAATTCTAATGCTGGATTTGAACTTTCATGATCTTCATCTTCAGGTAAATTATCTTTCACTTCAATAGTTATCAAACCCTTGGGACTTTATTCTATTTTAGATAGGCAGGAAGTGAGAGCATATAGTCGGTTGGCTTGTTTAGTCTATTGAAAGAAGAATCAAGCACAGAGAAATTCACCTGCCATCTATGTGTTTGCATAAATAACTCAAAAGCTAAAGCCAACCAAACCATATATGTATTTCTCATAACTATTTCTCAGCACCTGTTTGTGTTGGAACTAGATGATACAAAGTAAAACTGGAGGATCGTTTCAACAATAAAGGAAATATGAATATACTTCAAGAGATAAGTGCAAATCCCTGTTCAAGAAGGGATTGGGCTAAGACTTGGTTAGCTGCTTCAGAGGGATGAACTCCATCCCAAAAGACGTACTGTGTAGCATTGGAGCATGTTCCAATGGACCTGGCATTGCAAAGCACCGATATCTCTACTGTGCCTGTCCCACAGCAAGCTCTCCTTGATTCAAAGAACCCTATGATATGATTTTGGTTAAACATTAATTGGTTTTCTGGTTTTCGTGAAGAAGACTGTAGGAAAAGTTTTGGATTTTGGAAAAGTTCTCAAATCTTTATCATATATGATTTTATTAATCAAACAACCTAAACACAAAAGCCCAAAATAGTTGGTTTTTATTTTCATTCTCATTTTCTTTAATTTTCTGGTCTAAGCAGTAGAATGTTTAATGCAGTCATTGTACTTGTTGCAATTTTATTTGTATAATAACTTTCTGTAGATTATAAAGCTAGGCTGTTAAGAGTATTTTTCAAAAGTTTTATTAAAAGATGTTTCCAATAGGCTTTTTCCGATCATGTTCCAAATGATTTTCTTTTAATCAATACACTAACCTGCCCAATAGATTTTATGTGATAATTTCTAGTCCAATGGTTGAAACAGCCATCTACCTCTTTTCCCTCTTTACTTCTCACCTTAAATTGGATAGGCAGAAGGGTGATATAAAAGGATAAAACAAGAGGGAAGAATGAGTAGGGAGGGGGGTTGAATGAATAGCAGAGCTTGCCAGCAGCTCCCATGCTACTCGTTAAGAGCTTGGCTCGAGCTCTGTTTGTTAGTTTCCTGAATGAACAGAGCTAGGGCTTGATTTGTGAAAGAGTCAAGCTAGAGCCTAGTGAAGCTCGTCATGGGTCGGCTTGTTTATACCCCGTTGGGAGATGCAATCTTGATTTGTTAATGATAGACCCTTAATTTGCTAATAATGAAAAGTAAGAGTTTACCATTATCGGTGGGCTTTGTGACCAGGTCCAGAAGAGGGTGATAGATATCAAACACCACGAGTTTGAGACCAGGGAGCGCACTCTGTAATTTTTGGGAAGTGCTGTTTAGTTTGTTGTTGAAGGAATCAGCATCTTGGTTCAGCCTTGAAATGCACTGATTACTTCCGCCTCCATAGAGTGTGATGGTTACTGGCAAGCATCCAAATGGTGGTAGAGATGTCACTCCGATCCTCCTTGCTCCCAGGTTATACAGACTCTGTCATCAAGTAATTATCGATTTCAAATAACTGAACATGGTGTATCTCAAAAGTGCATTACTGTACAGTTTGTATGCATCCAAAACTGAATATGAAACGCTTAAAATCCGATTTCCATCTTACTAAGTCCATAGTTTTGGATTTATTAGTAATTAGGACATCAGCAATTGTTGTCTTAGTGTAAAGATTTCAGAAAGTAGTTGAGTTTATGAATGAACTATACAATCACAAAAATTTAAAAACCAATGACGTGATGTTCTTTGTGTTGACCTAGGGAAATGTGTTTCATTATGGTCTTCGTCTTTATGTTACCAATATTTGTTCATCTTTACGAGATTTCCACAGTTGTCAATCCAATCTAGACGAGTCGCTGATTAAGCTGGCTGTTAATTGAACGCATGTAGAGTGTATATACTCAAAGGAAAGAGATGGTGCAGAACTTATGACTTCAAGACTTAAACCCCAAATAGTGTGAACAATGTTATGACTTTTGCAACTCTTAACATCCTGACTAGTATTGAGACTTCTGAAACAGCTACAAAAGCGTGATAATCATAACGTTTGAAATTTCAAAATAATTGACAAGTTCACTCTTATGCTCAAAAAATCCCTGGGTTTTAATTAAAAGAAAAAAGAAGTTTTCTTATGCCAAAACACATTTTCTCAATCATCAGGCATCAACAGTTGTCTCCTGATCGTGCTGATGTGGTACTATTGAGAGAGCATGTGTTCTACGGGCTGCTACTGCCCACGACGTTTCTCTTAAAGAAATGACCTATTATTTCCCATCTATGCATCGATTTATGTGAGTATACACCATTCCAGTTTTATGGTTGAGATTACGAGGTAGAAACCTTGACAAAATTAGAGTAGGATTTCATGAGGGCATCGGAGAACTGGTCGGGATTGTAGGTGTTCCTGAGCACAGGGTTGATATAGTAATTTTGAATGTAATCACTGCTCCCTGCGCTCAAGAGGTGGATCCCACCAGAGAACAAGTCGTTGGCCTTGGCTTTTCCCACCATCCTAATCACTTTGTCTTGGTACTCCATGTAGTATGCGAGCTGTTGGGGGAGTGAAATCGCCCTCTGCAAAATCCAGACACAGGTTCAGCAATCTATTTTGTAGGGGTGTGTGTGTGTATGTGTGTTCATAGAGATAGGGAGTCGGGGGCCCAGTTGGTTGAGTTTGTATTGATGAACTTTCAGATTATCGGGTGCAAGTTAAGCTTTACCGACGTTGCTCCTTTGAATTTTACCTCAGTGTTTCACTTGTAAACGTATTTGTTAGCAGTATCTTTTTATCAATGAAAAAACGCAAACCATATTTGGAAGAAACAAGTTGCACTTAATCCTTCTGATTTTTTTATCTTCGCACTTCAATCATTTTTGTAAAATATCTTATACCGGTAGTCAAGTTAAGTAGTTTTCTCATTCGAGGTATAGAGTGCAAACTGAAAATCTGGTGAAAGTTGAGTACTAAGAATTATATTTCTCTCTTCTTTTAAAGCTTTTAACTGCAGAAAAATGCAGACTTCCTGTCCGGGATTTAATAAAGCAACAATTTAAGGTTATTTCTGAATATTGAAATACTCATCTGAAATAGAAAATGGAACGAGGCTTTTTGGCATTAGGAAACCCTCATCCTTGAACTCAAAACAAAATACTCAACAAAAAAGATATGTTTGTCGGCTAACATAGAACTGTGCTGTCGTGTCATAGTAACCCGAGCCTGCGGAGGCGAAGTTAACACCGGTCAAGAGGTTCTTCCCTTGGGCCTCCTGGCTAAGGTAAGGCGGAGGGTACGACGTGAACCCGAGGTACTCAGCTGTGCACAAATGACATCAAGCAACACATGTTAGACAGAGAAGGTTAAGAGAGATGGATGGGGAGGAAAGAAATGAAAAAATAGCACACCGGTAAAGTCCGTAGCGAGTTTTCCGTTGCAGAATCTACCAGTGGGTGAATGATTGACAAAATCTCTTCCGTAAGGGGGAAAATTTGCCTTGATGATTGTATTGAGATTGTTGTTGTTACCCACATCAACTACAGAGTCCCCAAACACACACAGCATTGGAACAATAGGGTCTCCTTGAGCACCTGAGAGGATAATAGATACTGTGATAAAGGTACCTAAGAGATAACCAAGTAGCCCCATACCCATTTTTAGTTTTACCATGAGAGGAACGTTGAGGGTATAAGAAAGAGAGGAGGGAGAGAGCAAGTTAACGAAAGAGGACAGGTAAGGGAGAATTGAAGGCAGGGAAGGCTGCAGTTTTGAGGTCCATTTTATTTCTTCTTTATTTGATGTCATTTCCTGGGTTTTCTTTAACTGTTTTGGCCTCGAAATGCTAAAAGCTTCTAGCTTTGTCAGTCAGTGGAAGTTTTTTCTTTTTTTGGGTTGTTGCTGCTGCTTAAAAGCTGCAAACAAAACCAGGGTGGACCTATGAATTTTTTGGGGGGCTATGCCCCAAATGAGGTTACTTGTTTTTGGATGTTAGATTTTAGAACTGGGTCTATTAAAGCTGCGTATTTTCAGGGTGTAGAGGCATGTTTAATCCCTCTTAAGAGCTAACAATACTTGTCCTTATTATATTTTTCAGTTATATAAAGTGGTAGTTTGATATGGTGGGGGATGAAATGTTCTTGGCATGTTTGATGTCATTCTTGTTAGCCTAAAACGAGCAAAAGTGCTTTTTAAGAATTTGTTTCATATATTTGCTGTTTTCTTTGAAAAAAGTTCAAGAGGCTTCTTTCTTCCCATTAAAAATTGTTGGGAGGGGTGGTGTCTGACTAAAAAAAATGGTATTAGGGTGGAAGACAAAATCCAGGCCACAGAAACATAATTTTGTAATACAAAATTGTAAGTATATTTTTGTAATTGTGTATAAAATATTTTATTTTTGTGACCTGTATTTTGCATTCCATCCCGACTCCAATTTTTTTTTAGTCAGATACCATCCTCCCAAATTGTTCTATTGCATTAAATTTTCCTTCAATTTATGCTACTATCTTTTGTCTGACTCCTATCTCATCTGGCTGCCATGAAATTACAAAAAAGGTCGTGCTATTTATTTATCCGTATTATATAATATATTGGAATTTGCTACAAAGCAATTTGGTGTAGCTAGTGTGCACAATATTATAATCAAATTAAGCTTGTTTAATTAATGTCTTAAGCTAAGTCACCAGGTTGTGGAGTGGGAGTGGGAGCAAGAGGGTGAGAGTGTCGTGTCTGTAGGTTAAAAAAAACTGTGAAATTGGGAGCACGTCCTCTCCATGAAAAGATTCGGTAGCATACTCTTAAGGCACACATTGACATTTCCTTACAGCATGTTAGAATTCATTTTTCCTCCACCATAATTTTCATTTTTTACACTCCAATGGACTTTAGATGAAAGATAGGTGTGGTTTGCACATCCATTTATGAACACATGTTATAAAATATAAGGCCACTGTCGTAAAGTTGAAAGAGTGAAACTTCACTCCAGTAAGCTACTATATCGTCATTTTTGACCCGTCCTTGTTAACGAGTGTAATCGATAGATCGGCCAATATATTGGTTTGCGATTGACTTTTGCTTCCATCATAATAAGTTCAAGTTTTTGGTTGGCAGATAGTACAACTAAATTATGCAATATTTTAATCCAACACCTGAGAAAGTGATTGTATAGCTACAAAAAATAATTAACCGCATTCCCGTATTTCCTATATATGAACATTGTGTTAAGAACATAGTACTGTATCAAATAATGTTGGTGAAAATGCCTATTAGTGTACAATTTATAGTCAATGGTTATGGTTGAAGGCTAGAAACCAATTCAATATAAGAATCATTTAACGGGAAATTATAGAAGTACAGTACCAGGGGCTTTAATGTTGCTGCACAGTTCTATACAGGTTGTGAAATTAATTCACCCCTTACATAAAAATAGTGATTTCTTTTCCCCCATCTCTCTTCCATAAAAGCACACAATGAACAAGGAGAGATATATTAATGGCAATTGTCATGGTTGCATTTTTTCATTAATGTGTTCTTAAAGGTTGAGTGGTGGTTGGCACCTAAATTTGTGTGCTTTTGCAACATATATAACTAATTATCTGGTAGCAGGGTCCACTTCATAACTATGGTATATGTGATTGGATTATAATTTTGATATGGATCCAAGATCCGGCTACTTATCGTTGATCGGCTCTGCACTGTTGGATGGAACAGATCAAATTTAGTACAAGTCTGGCTCTGCTTATCTATTGATAGAAAGCGAACAACATGATCCCTCCTTTCCTTTTGATCTGAAATGTTGGTGGTATCATGAGGTTTGTACCGCTCTAAAAGTAGATAACTCTCATTTCTAGACGATATATTTAATTTCAAAATGTAGTAAGTTCAGCTATTATATAATAGCCAAAACTTTTGAAGAATTGGCATCACAATATAATATTTTTGAGTATTCTCAATAGTATTTGTCATTTAATTTCTCTATCACATTCTCAAAACTTATTTCTTCTACATCTACGTTTTAGAAATTTACATCAATCATCAATCTTTCTATAACATTTGTTAAAAGTTATTAGAATAATTATATATGTTAAAATAAAATATAAAAAATTTATTTTCCCTTACCAATATTTTAAAATTTTTTTGAAAAAAATAATTTTTTTATAGAGAATTTGTGAATAGTAAATTTTTTCTTTGAGAAATCTACTGTATGATTTCTGAAATGTTTTTTAGAAACTCAGAAAAATAAAAAAAATGATGTGAAGTATTTCTATCATTTGATTTCTCATTTGGAAAATCAAATAAGAAAAATCATCGCTATCATCATTTAAAAAATCAAAACAAATTAAAATAGGCTAAATAGAACCAAAAAAAGACATAACGTCAAGTCATTAACTTAAATTTTTCGAAGCTTCTCATTTTTATCTAAAATCATTTACTCGTCCAACCTCGTAATACACTTGTACTTTTGTAATATTCATATCCATATAATTAGGTCTGCCTCTATCTTTCTTTTCCGTTCTTAGTCCAATACTAACGCATTTTTTATACTAATTCATCTCCCTCTTATATGTCAAAAATCACCTTAAAAAGACTGATGTGTTGGGCCTCGCAATCACTCGCCAATATGCTTTTGGCCCGTGCCTTTTTGTTCTGCATGCTCTTAGGTGGACCTATTTTATTGTTAATAATAGAGTTGGGACATTTTTCAACATCACCAATATCATCATCAGTACCACTTGCTTGGCAGCAGCCATGTGCAATTGACATACGGTCGCCTTTGGAGGAATACTGCTAGCAAAAGGTAATTGCAAGGCTTATTTCATTAGAATCCTCAACTCTTGTACAAAACCTTCTATTCATGCCGTTAATAAAAGATACAAGCAAAGACAAAACTACATAAATATAGCATCAAAGGTTTTATCATATCTAGACATTGTAGAATTTGGGGGCCAGCCGCTTTGATTACGCCTTCCCTTGAACTATTTCCGATCAGCAATGATCCCAGATCACAATAGAAACGACAAGAAATACGTGGATGGTATTCAAGCAATTTCATTGCATTAGAAGACGAAACCCATCATTATTGCTCTCAATAACATAATCATAACCAAGTTGGTTTGCTAGAAAATAGAACTCGTCCATCTCTGTCTTTGCAACTTGGATTCCCACCAATACATTAGCCCCCGTTTCATCCTTTCCACAAGGAGATACCATAAATTAGCTCACTATTTATTAATTGGTAGTAAATGTAAATTCAAGAATTTACAAAATTCAAGTCAAGAATTTAACCCGCAAAAGAACTTACTTGTCCTCGGTAATGGAACAGACTAATGTTCCAGCGTGGACTAAACGCCTTCAAGAATTTCATCAAAGCACCTGGCCTTTCAGGGAAGATGAATCGACAAAGAAGCTCATTTTTTACAATTGCCCGTCCGCCCATCTGAATAAATTCAAGACATAGCAGACACATCACCATTCACATAAAAAGAAAGTGAAATAGATTTTCAAAAGGTGACGTGTTGAAAATAGAAAAAAAGTAACTACTAACAGAAATTAAGCAGATATTAAAGCTGAAATAAGAAATTTCAAGATTCCTTTTTTCGTTTTTTGTTAGTTTTCTGCTCTCATGTCAAGCTCACTCCTGAAGAGACAGGACCGAATGCTTCTAAGCAGTCAAAACAGAATAGGGTACAAAACTATTAAATAAAGTAAAATTTAAAATTAACCCTATTAGAGCTGAAATAAGAAATTAAGCAGATATTAAAGCTGAAATAAGAAATTTCAAGATTTTTTTTTTGTTTTTGTTATTATTCCTTTCTCATGTCAAGCTCACTCCTGAAGAGACAGGACCAATGCTTCTAAGCAGTCAAAACAGAATAGGGTACAAAACTATTAAATAAAGTAAAATTTAAAATTAACCCTATTAGAGCTTCAACCCTTGATGTCCCATTTGGAAGTGTGATCAGGTGAAACCAACCATTTGAAAAGCTAAATGCTTTGGAAATTCTAGGTTGATTCACATTATGATAAAGAAGAAATGATTCACATAATAATACCGACCACAAAACCTACATCAAGCCAAAAAGAGGGTGCAAAGAAAGCATAAGCATATGACATAATCTGAACAAAGTAATAGAACAAGTTAAAACAACATTTACCAGATGGCGTAGATGATCTTTAACCAAGTCATTATAGCTAAGGTTAATAGTTTGTAGTTGAGCAGATTCCATTCTATCCATCATTGCTTTAAGCTGCGAAACCGTGTGAAGCCCAACACTGCATACAACCAAGACCATTTATTTTATGCGTAAAACCAATCTTCATGGGCTTAAACAATAAGAACAAGGAAAAAAGGCTGAAAGGATTTCGCGAAGAGGGTACGGAGCTAAAATTCGTCATAAAGAAAGTAAAAGTTAACCTGTAAATAACCAATGCTTTTTCCTTATCAGGATTATATCGGTATTTGAACTCGGTAATATTCATCGGTCCAACCTGGCAATCAAAGTTATTGCAATTTCGTAACATAAAGGAAGAGCAAGAGAAGACGTAAAGGAAAATAACAATAATATTAAAATCACATACTAATTCGGTAAATTTTCTGAAGCTGCCACACTCCTCATTTAAGAAGGTCGCAAGCACAGCCTCCCGTTGCCTACCAACATCGGCAAGTTCAGTAACCAATCTGAGCCTATCAAAATTCATGTTCGCCCCACTGGCTATTGCTACAACAGTTTCACCCTCGAGTCCATAGTACTTGCAATATGCCTCAGCTCCAGCAAGAGCCAGAGCACCTGCTGGTTCTAGAATACTCCTCTTCTCCTCAAACATGTCCTATAACATGAATAGATAACACTTAAGCCCAATGAACTGCACGTGATATATACCATTATAGCCACACCTACATGTGTAAGTAGATCATTTTATATATAAAAAAATTTCTTTAGTCACATCACTTGTCAGAGTATTTGCGCTAAAAATAGGAATAGTTTTGTACAAGAAAGCAATTGAGTAGAAAGATAAAGTGTCACTTCTCAAGAAATTCCACATTTTATTCGTTGTTTCTAATATGGTTTCGATAGTTTGAAATCATATTAATCTTCTTTGTTTGGTTATGTATTTGTAGTCAAGGCATGCATTATGATTGTAGTCTGGGCATATATTATTTTCGTAGTTGAGCATTATTATCCAGACTTTCGTAGGCATGCATTACATATCGATATTTTATTTTTCAAAGCATGACTTATTGTTTGGCTTATTGTTTCATATTTGATTTCATGGAGTAGTTTCGTTATGTGTGCATGCA
>MKEJ01085436.1:0-13354 GCA_001753735.1 Embelia ribes | reverse complement strand
AAAATTTTATAATTATAAGGGTAAATTGAATAGGAAAAATATAGGAGTAAATTGGAAAGAGATTAAAATTATAAAGGGTAAATCGAAAAGATAATAAGGGACAAATTGAAACAAGAATAAAACTATATGGGATAAATTAAAAAACGTAAAAGAATAAGAGGGCGAATTAAAACAAGTCCTATGGTTGCAGTTTCAATTTTTTAACTTTTTCCTTGGCTGAAAAATGGTTATGCATTTAATCACTTAATTTTTAAATTGGATGCGTCTAAATTTTTTTTTTAAATAAAAATATGTAAAATATTTCCTTAAAACTTTGAAACAAACAAACAAAACGCAATTAAAACATGGTGCCAAACAAGTTGATAAAAGTCATTTTTTGCTTTATATATAATCCCACGTCGTCCCGTTATGGTAAGTGACGGACATGGCGAGAATCATGTCGCCATCCCCGTACCACCGGACAAGCCCTGTTACCGTAGGTTCAAGGCAGAGATAAACCAACTCATTAGTGTTATTGGCTACCCACTAGCGTCTCGGGATTCAATGTCGACGTTAAAAGTGGTCATTATTAGCGAAGAGAATGAGAAAGAAAAAGACGGGTGTCCCATTTGCTTGGATGACTGGATTGAGGCTGACGTGGTAAACGAGATGCCATGTCATCATCGCTACCATGGGCAGTGCATAAGGAAGTGGCTCGAGACTTGCGGGCAGTGCCCCATGTGTAGGTATAGTATGCCTATGGATTCTGATTATGTGATCGCGAATGCTTGGCACTACGGTGGTGATTTTAGTGTTCATAAAAAGGACGAAAGGGAGATGAGGCATAGGTGGCTGAGAGAGAATATGAGTCACAATTTGGATAGGTATTTAATCATGAATGGTTTTTGGAGATACCAAATCGTGTATGTTGATGAACCGAATGATCCCCTTGAAGCTCAAATTGATCGTCTAGGGCTCGAATAATTCTTCGGAAACATAACTCTTTTATTTTCTGCCTATTTGTTTTTATGTTTTGAATTTTCCTTTTTTTGGTGGAGTCGATGTCTGGTTAGGAAGTCTTTTTACGGGCCTTTTTCGGGCTTGTTTAATGGTGCATTTGGTGCAATAATTTTTTGAAGGAAAATATGACGGAAAAGAAAATTCGTATCTAAATCTATGATTATTTGTGCAGAGATTTTCTTTTCCGTTATATTTTCCCATGTGTAAATCTTGCATTAAACGTAGCCTAAATGTTCTCTTGTAAGATATATGAATCAAATCATGAAATTTTCTTCTCTTGTTAATAGATCTTATTTCTTGTAATGTCCGCCTCTTGAAATTAAAAGCTTCAGAAAGGAAATGTATTAGAGCAATACGAATACCGTTTCTCTACAAGGATAGCAATAAAACTATTTCATCTTCCATGAATTCATCAGCCCTTATTCCTTGTGCCAACGATCGATTTTTGTCCTGGAAAGAAAGTTAAACCAGCCTCTAAAACTTAAAATGCGTTAAAAAAAAAAATTAAAAAAAAAAGATATTTTGTGGAACATTGTGAATTAGCGATCATCGATTTACAACGATCATTGAGTGATCCACATGTTGATGTATGTAGCGCAAAATGTTGATGCGAGGACTATAGAACAATTAACATCAGATGTCAATTCACCTACAATGTATATAGTTTAGTTTTTATCAATGTACATAATTAAGTTTTGAGTGTAATTGATTCAAAAAAGTAAGTATTCGAACAGTTAATAGCGTGTGGCACTATGATATAGTTACATAATAGTGCAAGGCCTTATAGAAAAGGATTCATATAATGTATCAATAAAACTAGTACAATTATCTTCTGCAAAGTTATTTGAATTATTCTCAATAAAATAAATTTTTTCTTCCTTAAACCTACTAGAGAATAATGCAATTTTCAAGAGTCTGAACAAGTAATTACTAGCCATTTCAAATAACTCAACTAGCGAGAACGTTAACTCTGCACAGACATGACTACGAGAACATGATAGATAGCCGAAAACATCCTTAGGGAGACCCGAAAAACATCACAAATTGTTGATTTCTTATTCTTTTTGCCATCTTTTGACAAAAATTTGTTTCGAAGTGAATGGCTTAAAGGAAAGATGCTCAGTGGAATTTGTTGTGACAGAGAAATTTTCATTATTATTTTTAGTTCAAATCGTAGTAATTTAAATTTTTTCTAATCTTGAGATCTCCCGTTAATTTCCCCTTCGTTACTTATTTTTCGTAATTTATCGCCAACGTATTGCATAAATTCACATGTCTTGTGTGAATGCCAACACTCACGAGAGGCTTGAGTGATAATCCCTCGAATGTCATTAAGGAAAAAAACAATTAATTGACAAACTTAAAGGTAATTAATTTGATCAAGATAATTACAGCTAGCCAATTTTTTTTTCTTCAAAATGAACGTTACATTTTAAGAAAACGACAAATGTTTATTGCAACTCTTCACATTAATTTGTAAGTTAATTTTTTTTTCCCCAAAAATTGTATGTTATACATTGAAAATTTAACTGTGCGGTACACAGGTTTGCTGCCAGTTATATTTGTATAATTCTCACTTATATCGGTACTTAGTAGCTAAGATTAAAATTTGATGCATCTTACAATAGATTCGAAAAGGTCTTTCTAATGTACACTATATATTCATATTTACAACTTACAAAATTCCCATGTGACACTTATTTAAGTAATAGCAGTAGCAGAATTCCTGATATTACTATTACTTAATTAATGTAAATACAAATAATAGTTATATTTTTTTTTATTTGACAGGGCATTAACTTGTTAAACCCCAAATTGGACACCAAAAAAAGAGAAAAATTTAAAATTTTGGCATTGCCAAAAAGTTGCCTATTCTTTTGAATTAGCCCAATAATGATTTCTTCATTAGAGAGGCCATGAACACATTTAAGTTGTAAACTTTTTGGCCCAGTGGAAATAGTGCGTCCAAACAAACGTTCTTAGAACTTTTTTTTCTAAAAGAAAATGCATTGTGCATTTGCTATATCACAATTGATTTCTACTATGGAAAAAGCCTTCAACTGATCGATTCTTTTAAAGTTGATATTACCACTTAGTTATCTCTGTCATTTTCAATAAAAACTAGGTATTTTGTCATTTTCAGTAAAAATTAGATAAATAAATACTGGAACCAGTACGATCAGCAAGTGATCAAATCGCCCATAAAGACAGACATGGATGATGTGGCGAACGAGATGTCATGGAACCAGTACGATCACAAGTTCCACTGGAATGCATAGAGAGGTGCAAGTCTTTTTTCCGACAAACGAAATTTATTCATTCAATAATAATAATATAAAATAAACGTTATATAGACAGTAAATCAAGCCAGCATGGTGATTGTTCCAAAAAATAATGTCAGAACTAGTTTACTTATATATCAAATAAGCACTACCTATTTACAACTTATGCATTAACCTCCAATATGGATATACTTCCAAAAGTGATATGGGTACTCAATACTTTACACACCAATATATTTTACAACCAAATATAAGCATGAAATCCAAAACCCCCCCTCAAATTAATACTTTCCAAAACTTCTTTGCAATTTAACTCTTGTGCTTTTGGGCCTAGTGCCTATATATTTAGATCAAATTTTCCAAATTTGTCACCAAATTTTACCAATTTCTCGGCACAATTTGCATCCGAAATAGTGCTCCCACTTCTCTTCCTTCCACTCCCCAAATTACTATTACCACCCTCCATTGAAGGCATTATAATAGAATTGCTAACGCCAAATTGATCATTTTCAAGAATGTGAGCTTTTTCTCCTTTTCTTCCCGAGCTTTCGGATGATGTTAACGAGCTTTCAATTGAACATTTTGCAACTTGTGTTGGGGGATTTCCTTCGAATTTTAAGCCTGGTTCTCCAACTTGTGTTATAATAGATTCATTATCGATAATTGATACTAAATGAGATAATTCGGCTTTTGCTATTTCCACTCCCACAGAAGAAGAATTATACCCTGAGAGTGTTTCATGTGCTTTTTTCAGTACTGACTGCAAGTACTTTCCTTGTGCTTCAATCCTCAGTTGCAAATGCCTTTGCACCTGACACCACAAACAGTTAATATTTTAATTTTGAGAAAATGAAAAATTATAAGTTCCCTAAATATTTTGTTCGAAATAAATTTGACAATTCAATCCTCAAATATACATAGTTATCTCTCTCTGGAATAGACTAGTTAGGCAAATTCATTTTAATTTAGAATTCAGTTTGGGGGTCAGCTTACAGGATTTTAAGGCGAGCACAATGTCATGGACAATAAAAACGGTGCAAAAGTGATATTTGATCATAGTTTGGGGGGTGATGTTGTAAGTAACACAAAAGCGGAAATTGAAAAGTTATAAACTAATTGAGTGTTACCTCAATTTGCTCATGAAGTTTCCTCTGCACCTCCATTTGCATATGTAGAGCCTCAGCAATCTGCAAAGTTCTGCCACCACACAATCCAAAATTTCAGTGAAAGCATTTTGCTGAACATAAATATATTGTTTTTTTTTTGGAACATATGCTGTCCGAGACTACCTGCAATTCTGGATCTGCACTGTACAAATTTTACCAACACATTGAAAAATTACATCATGCAGTGTTGGCAACATGCATACAACGCAGACTTCGGGCAACTTCCCACTATGAGATAGCCTGCTTTTTCTTTTTCTTTTTGTTTTGGCTATCCTATGACAAATAGGACTATTATCACTTTTTGTGAT
This sequence comes from Embelia ribes, assembly GCA_001753735.1. NCBI lineage: Eukaryota > Viridiplantae > Streptophyta > Magnoliopsida > Ericales > Primulaceae > Embelia > Embelia ribes. The sequence continues at coordinate 8,599 of MKEJ01085436.1, read as the reverse complement.
CACCATATCGATAGTTATCTTGTCAGTGTTCATCATACGTGACTAGAATTGACTAATAAAAATTGCTTGGCTACAAGTAACTCTAGACATTAATCATCTACACAAAAATGAGAACCAAATAGTTTTAAGCGCAATTACTCATTGATCTGATTCTGAGCTGATTCATCAACTTCCTCTTTGAAATGATCATTTCTCCGATCATTCACATTATAAACTGCAAGCAAATAAATTAAAAATCAATTAATAACCCAATATTCTAGGCTATGTATACTATATGGAATCAATGATATAGTTGCATTGAATACTTGTTATTTCTCACAACTTGAAAATGTAATCATTTAATTTATTAATTATTTTGGGTCAGTAGAAATATAATCTGTCATACTAACCTTCTTGCTCATTGTCATGAAATATATCTGATTGTTGACTTTTTCCCATCCTATATTTCTGCAAATGGCTTTTTAAATGGAACAATGTAAGCCCAGGAATACCCATCAGCCTCATCAAGGACTTGGGTGTTGCTTCTGTTCACATACATAAACACCAAATTTCATTATAAAAATATAATTAATACTAGATTTTCATAAATAAAAAAATAGAAAAAAAGATTTATATGTACAAATAAAATTATTAAATGATAGTATAAAATTGTGATCTTAACTGTTTGTTCCACCGAGCTGAGTCACCGCTTCGACGAACCTCCGGTGAAGCTCCGGGGTCCATTTTAGCCTCGGCTTAGGATCACTAGATAAAACCAAGCTGGTTTGCTCATGCTTTTGTTGAGGTTGATCCATTTCTGATTTTAAAAACCAGTTTAAGAATCAAAAGTATATGTGGATGTTTTGTGATTGAATATGTGGCAGATGTGGTTACTCTTTTATAAGGTGAGTAGCTTGCTGGCTATGTCCCATGTTTTCTCTCACTCCATATCTGGAAACATAGTGGGGTTGTGCTTGATGGGGGAATATATGCCATGAGCTGTGGCTCTTTTTCTTTTTATCTCATTTCCCATTAGTTTCCACATTTTCAGTTACTTGTTTGGTTGCAGTTTTTCAAGGTTTTATCATTTGTTTTCATAAAAATTGGACAGTTGCATACAGTGGCGGAGCCAGGAGGGGTGTTTGACATAAAAAGCTATAAGCTTTATGTTGGATTTATGCAATTTTCTTTCTCGATCCGAAATAAGTTAGTTTTTTTATTTAAAAACTGCAATAAAATGATATGTTATTTTAAGTTTATGCTGTACACCCATTAATTAATTAATAATTCTTAAATGATGTGGCTAATGTGTGTGCACTTATAATAAATGAAGAAACATGCTCTACTCAACTATGAGAATTATGCCTTTCGTGTTGCGACATAAGAATATCTCTTAAGTTTTACATCATAGGGTATTTGTATATTTGGATGTTCAACTCGAAGCTGTACTATTTAGCCGCCCAAACTAAAATACAATTTTTTTATGTGTAATGACTACGAAATATGGAGAGACAAATGTTACTCATAGGAAAATTTTTCTTTTAATAGAAATTGCTCTGATCTGAATTTTATTTTGTAATTTATTACATTGACACAATTGTGCATTGACATGATGAGATTTGACTTGCCGCTAGGCCAATAAAGTCCACTATATTATTTCCTCTGATGCTTAAAAATAAAATCCATAACTTTTATAATATTGTTTGAAAGTTAAACAGCCTGTAAAAGTAAACTACAAAATGGCATTGTCAAACTTTTTTGTATTTTCACAATGTGCTTATGTCATTCCCTATTCTTTTGAGTCATTTTTTCCAATTCCTCTATCCTTTTTTCCATTTTTTCTTTGACTTGAAGGGTTGTGGATAGAATCTCTGATGGAGCAAAAACAAAGGAAAGCAAACACAGCTCCATTTTAAGTCTCAAAAGCAGTGAACAGAGGAAAAAAAAGGTGTGTGGTTTGTTTTTAGGGTAAATTATGCTTTGCTCCCATAAGATTTTTAAATATTTCATCTTACCTCCTGAGATTTCTGAAATTACACCGTCCCCCATGAGGTTCCCAAAATGTTGGGGGCAAAGTGAAATTCAGACTGAGGACAACAAATTAGCTTTAAAATTACCGAAATACCCCTTATGTAGCATCCATCCTCTATTCTTTAATCTCTTAAAAATAGATTGGTTAATTACATATATAAATAGATTGCACAATATGGTGTTTCTCTAATTTTAACAACTATAAGTTTCAAAATTAATTAAATAAGGCAATAAAGTTAGTGGTAGAATGATCTTTCCAAATGAAATTCAAACTTGCATTATGAGTTGGGGAAAAGTGTAATTTCCGATAGCTTAGGTGTATTCTGAAATATTTAGAAACCTCATGGGGGCAAAGTGTAATTTACCCTCGTTTTTATCATGGTGTTGCTACGAATCTCACCCTGTATATTAAATATCTCTTAAAATAAATGTCCCCTTATACCATCAATAGTGTAAATTAAAATATGAATATAATATTTCAGTGCATATAACATATAATATTTATTTTGTAATTGTAATGTTGTATTAAAAGTCCTATAGAGAACTTTAGCATTGAATATTTTTTTGCGTCTTTTTCACCCTATCCTTCTCTTGCTTGATTCTCTAATGAATTCGATAGCCCCACCATGATGAATAATGGGTGCAACTTTGTCATAACTCTAAGCAAGCTTTAGAAATGGGGAAAAATAAATGGGGTCACTTTAACGTATATTTCTTTTTTGAATGTCTAAAAGGGAAAACAACATGCCTTTTCTTTACATTTTTTAGGATAAATTACACTCCCATCCCTGGATGATTGGATATTGTAAGTTGAATTATGCTTGTTCACAAATTACGCTCACACACCGGTTATAACTTGTCAAATAAGATGTTATCACGATCACGTGATCAATATGCGATCCACTCGCATGGCAAAAGTAAAATCAGAACTTATATCTGCTATTTTAATATTTATTATGTTTTGCACATAATAGAAGTTAAAACATGCATACAATAAGTTCCTAATTAAATTTATTTTCAAAATACGTTACAAGTTTTTATTATGATCCTAGAATAATTGATTAAAGTGTCAAATGTAATCATAATTCTTGTTGGTCAACAAGGTTAGTAAACGTTGTTAACCGTTGCGGAAATTAGCGAACAGAATAGAATAAAAGGATGTAGATAAATTGAAACAAATTGTGGGACATGGTATGGATTGAAATAAACTACAAGGTTAGGTGTGATTAGAATTTACTCTACAATATACATTTTTATGTGAAAATGGTTGATCAACACCTTTTGATACAAAGTTATGACATAGGGCTCCACTTTGATTTAACCAAAACTTGGGGGGCATGTGCATAATTTTCAATAATAAAGAAGGGAATGTATCATGTATGTATAAAATACCCCATCATTTAGTTTCCTTTTCCTTTCTTTCTTTCTTTATGTTTCTTTTTTGAGGGGAGGGTGTAGTGGGATTGGCAGATTCTTTTTGTTTCATGTAGGGCTTGAGGAATCAAAGAATCTTGGCATTAGATTTTTAGACCAAACGTTCCATTGTTTTGCTTATCAAGATTTGATTAAAATAATTCATCAAGAATTAGTCATTATCCATCGTTAATTTGAAATTAAAATCATTCATTGAAAGATTGACTAATATAATGGTGCGCTTACTTTTTCACTTTTGGCCGAACAGCACATCCAATATGTGTGAATTTTATAAAAAAAAAGACCGAATGAGTTAATTGGAGTAAAATATTAACTTTTCTACAGGAAAAAAAATATTTCTTTTGTTACAAAATTTGTAATTAAAAAATTTCAATCCAGGCCAATAAAAAATATCTCATTATTTATTAATTTTTTGTGCAAATTTTGTTAGTACGAAAGAAATGTATTATGTATAGGGGTTACATTTGAGTTTAGGCAAGTTGAATAGAAAAAGAAAATTGCTGTTATTAAAAAGAATCTTAGTACTAATTGGTAAAAATAATTGAAAGAGAAGAAGAAGATTATTGTTAAATTTTCAAAATTAATCTTAATTTGTAATTATTTTTTAAACTTAGAATGATAGTTTATCTAGTAACATTGTTTAAACTCATTATTTGCAATATGGGTGCTCTAAAAAAAATTAAAGTGCAAAATTAATTTTAAGTAGCAACATTCATCAAAATACCACAAAATAGGAACAACAGAAATATGATAAAATATATGTGGAACATAAAAAGAATGTTAATAACGTTTTAACAATGTCAAAATAAATTCAATGTGCCTATACACAATACGAACTCATAATTGTATCTTTTTAATCACATTTTCATCACAACATCTTAAACATCTTTAAGATCTTAAACAAAAAATTCTAAAAAAAATATATGGAAACCTCATATGGATCCAATGTCACATAATGTATATACCCTGAAGAAAGCTTATAATATAACAAACATTATTGTGCTGAAAATAATTTGTGATTTAAAAATTATGATTTTTACATTTATAAGAATATTTAAAGTTGTGATTTTTACTTAATATAACCCATGTTTAACCATTGAATGTGCAAATAAAAAAATATCACCTTCCAAGTATTATAGGCCTAGTAAAAAATAAGATTGAAATAACATTTAATGTATATAGTGTTTTTGAAAATGGGTAAAACTTGTATACATTTATTTGAAATAAAGAAATAACTTTCAATAATTTACGCTATTTTGTAAAAAAGAAAACAGAATCAAAAGAATAAAATTTTGGAAAAAAGACACCGAAAACAAATTTTATTACATAGCTTTCTTCTCAATTTTTTTGTAATCTTTAAATAATTACAACACAAATATTTTTAGTTAAAAAATGATAAGATTAACTTATTACTCTCTATTAATTCAAAATAATAGAGAGAAAGTTATGATATATGCATTAATTTTAGTTTGGATTTGATTTATCACAAAATCAATCTGATTATGTTTGGATATATTAGACAAGTTATCAAAAGAAAATGTTAGATATATTTTCAATCTAGCATCTTAATTCTAAAATTGTGACATGATATATTTTTAAAAAAAATGATAGGATATTTTAGATAGCATGAAACAAAAAAGGCAAAGCATACTTTTAGAGTGATGTTAGACATTGATTGTTATAAATGTTGTACCTTCTATTACTTTAGTTCTAATCGCAACATATATTCACATAGTCTTTTGACATGTATCCAATAAATTTAGGATTTGTAAGTAAAAATTTATCATAATAGAATTTCACCCAAAGTAAATATGTTTGTAAAATAAAGCTTATTATAAATAATTTATTTTATTTGTAATATTACAATAACAGAATTCCTCTAAATCTAATCTTGTTGGAAACAATAAGATATATGTCAAAACTGACTCTATGCACGGGAATAAAATGATGAATATTACAATTAAAAAGATAAAAAATTGTTTATGCTGGAAAATTATATAAAAGTTGTTCATTCAACTATTTCCATTCTATTTGACTAATGTCCATATAATTAATCGATGCGTGTCCCATGAATTTAAATTTTTTAAATAATAAATATCATAGAATTCTACCACCCTAAACTTCTTGAAAAAATAAAACTTATTAAATTATGTTATTTTATTAATAAATATTACCTTAATAGAATTTTTTAAACATAATTAAGTATAAACTAATGAAGAATAAATTAAAAGTAGAAGTAATTAAAATCTTTAGTCCCATGTTCCAAAAAATAAATAAACTTATGTCCCATGCATTCAAAATATTTTGTTAATTTTTTTCGTCTCATATTGCTAAAGTACCACTATGCCATAAATAATAAAGGCAACTATAACACTAACAATTTAAAAATAAGACATTCTTCATACTAACCGTATAATGTATGGGCTATATGCTTAGTAATAATAAACATACAAATTTTTTAAATTAAGAAAAAAATCTAAATATATTAAATTTAGCCAAAAAATAATCACAAACCTTTAATCCTATTACAATTCCGAAAATTGAATTATTACGCCGATAAGTCTAACTCCTTCTAACAATCCAAAATTTATATTGAAATTGGAACATGAAATCTATGTTACAGTGGTTTTGAATAGCTTTTCACATGCCTTTTAAGTTAAATTCTCAGCAAAGCTTATAGTAATCATCACTTAGATATACTCAAAGGTAGAAGTTATATGTGCGTGAAATTTTGGAAAGCGTTTCCATTAAAACATGGTAACTTTGAGAATGAAGCTTTATTTTTTATATCTTATTTTTACGATCATTAAAATTATAGTTCTTATTATGAATTTAAAATCATTTGTAAATAATGGAAATATATGAAGTTACCAATATATTATTTATTTTTGTGTAAGTTAATCTTTTTACTATGTTTAGTATTGTTATTATATCTTGTTTTTAGTATTGTAGGAATTTAAATATGAGAAAAAACTATACAAGTTACTAAATATGTCGTATTTCTTAAATTTTAAGGGCTAAATTTGTCACTTTTTCAAAATCTTAGAACTATTATTGTTATAAGTGACACTATAGGGACAAAAAAGAATTTCTATTTAAATTATGGGGACCGTTGCTTTAATTCTCCTAGCAATTATTAGTTTTTAAAACGGAATATTAATTATATTTTTTTAAATACATTATTACCCTTATTTTGTCCAAATTTTTTATTACTTTAGTTGTAATTTTGTAATAGTGAATGAGATATTTTTGAATTGTAAAATAAAGAAAATTTTAAAATATTTTTAATATAAAATTAAATAATTGAATGTCAATGCCAACATTACGTGCATCTCGACTAATTCTGAAATTTGTAAAGTCCCCTTCTTCCGTACAAATCACTAGATTAAAGGTCCTAGGGGTAGCCCAAGGAATTGTGCACCCGAAACTCTTCGAACTTGAGGCTTTTGCGGGGATACACCACCAAGTCCAAGTCTTAACCACTTGGCCAACCACTTCTATTTACCTTTTCACTTGCTACATATAACCTTGTCATTAGATTTTTACCAAACGCACCCTTGTTCAAGATAACATAATTTAATTTTAAATAATTCATCAAGAATTAGTCATTATCCAATATTAATTTGAACGAACCCTCTCAGTCATTAACATAATGGATCTATGGTGTGCTTACCTTTTCACTTGCTAGAACAATAATTATAATAAGTATTTAGATAAGCTTCCGTTACCTTAATTCTTCTTTCTTACCATTTCAAATGCCCTTAAAATAGATATATATCACTTAAGCAGTACTAGCAGATGTATACGTCTCCACGCGATTCACAAATTTATTATTTAACAAAATATTGCATATTATCATAAGAGCAAAAATTATGAAATTATTTCGCATAATTTTTAATAAAGATAGAAGTATTGTAATTATTATTTATCGGAATTTTAAGTATATATCATATATAAATTTTGAGATACCTCCATAAATTCGAGGTACTAAGTTGTACTCTTGAGAATTAATAATATGATATTTAAATATTTTGTTAAGTTTGGTAGATATGTGAGTATTTGTAAATTATAATTTCTTAACTTTTGATATTTTTATTTTAAATTGCTTAAGTATTATTTTTATAATAATTATCAATCCAAATATTTAAAGGTACAGTATTATCCCTTAACAAAATATATACAAATTAAAAATAATTAATTCACCATTTTGAGTATGATACTTTTGTTTAAAAAAAATAATATGAAAGACAAAATTGGAAGAAAAAATATATGAAATACTCTATGGAGTTGATATTTTATATAGAATAGTTAGATCATCACATTATAAAGGGTTAAATACATGTTAGTACATTAATCTGTAGGCTAAAATCTAATTAGTATATTAACTTTTTTTTCGTTCAATTGGTACTATCACTTATCATTTTTTTGTCCAATGAATACACCTCGGACGGATTGCGTTAAATTTCTCGATGGAATCTGCTCATATGACATGGTCGAGAGACTTTTGCTGTGTCACATGGTTAAAAACATCTTTTTCCAACCCAACCCCTTTTCTTTCTCTTTGGTTCTTGAAATTTCAATCGTAACAGTTGTGGTGTCTAAAATTTTAAAAAGTAATAAATTTAGTTACAAAGTTTTAAGGCAAGTTCTATACTTGAAAATTTTATTTTTAAAATAAGATAATTAAAATTACTTTTCAAATTAACCAATCATGTAGTTGATCTCAATCAATTTTTGAAAATAAATGATGGTTTTTGGAATTGAAAGAATCAATTGACTAAATTAAAACTGGTGTCATTGAGATTAAAAAGGTCATTTATGAATAAACCATAAAAAGAATTTTAACTTACACATTTTTTTTTTAATAAAAACCTCTTGAAATTGTTATGGCTGTAGGATAGAAAGAGATATTAATTACATAACCCAAGCAGAATGGATAAAATGGAGAAGTACATCTGGAGTTCTATGTTACTGTAATATACATCTATGGTTGAAAGAAAATTTTTATAGAACCGCAGTACGACCGACTTTATTGTATGGAAGTTAGTGTTGGGTTACTAAAAAATAAGATGAATAGAAGATGAGTATAGTTGAGATGTGTATGTTACGTTGGATGTGTGGTAAGATTAGAAATGAAGAAATTCGGGCTACTATA
>MKEJ01085408.1:0-12707 GCA_001753735.1 Embelia ribes | reverse complement strand
TAGGTTGACAACACTATAAATCCTTATTTTTGCAATAAAAAACACGAACCGATGAATGTTAAGGTTTTGCACAAAATATTATATGACTCTATTTGAATCATTGTTCAATATGAGTAAGACAACAATCAATGTATATTTGTGAACTATTTCGAGATCATTAGTAAATTTCTAACAGTGGAAGATATTAATGGAACTCTCAAACGACAATCGTTTAAAAAAATATTTAATGATGCAGAGTCATACAGTTATTATTCAAATCAGGGGATACAACATTTTGAACAATACTTGATCGGGCAAGGGGGAGTGTTATAAATTATTGAAGTTTACTATAGTTGATGCAAGCATGGAGTTCAATCATTGAATAAAATTAATATGCGTTGATGCAAACATAACCACCATTAACATTATTGTCTCCTCCATTTGGATATATAAGCAGCCTTAAGCTATGTACTGTGTTCACGAAAAAAAAGCACATAAAGAGTGGAGAAAAGAGAGAAAAATGAGAGAAAATAAGAGTGAAGATATATCCAATTTGATCTAGATTACAAACTTTATTTTACATGTTGTACCATATTATAATCTATTCCTTTATATTAATACAAGTATATGCCGGTATAAGTCCTATGAACTAAACCCAAATTAAACTTATTTTAATTTAAGACTGAACCACATAAATTTTAATCTGCTATTTCACTTTTCTGCAAATTACTTTATTTACAATTGGCACTTGTTTAATAATGGACTTTTGGAGCCTAAATGTTTCATTTTCATATTAAGTTTTGCAATTATTAAATTTTTTTATCTTGATATACTTATCCAAACAGTCATAAGTCAAAGAAACACATCATATCGGTGAACAGATTTCAAAGTAAAAATAAAAGTGAGAGTCAAAATACAGAAAATTCATAGAATGCAAATCGTGAGAGGTGTAGACAACCAATGGAGACGTACCTTGTATAGATAGATGCAGGCTTCTCTACTTTGAAGTGATTAGTACTTTGTTTGGGAAACCACCTCATTACAAAAAATCATTTTATAGAAAATTATACAATTTTTTTTGTTGCAAAATTAATATATTTTAAAAATAAATTAATAAGAAATTTATCATAATTATTTTTAGACAAAAAATACTCATAATAATTTATCCTCATCTGATAATAACTTATCCTAAAATCACAATAATTTCCATACGTTAGAACTTGGCTAAGCTCTTGTTTATTAAATGAACAAAAACCAAACAAAGTTCTTAACGAGTGGCACCCGAGCAACTCTTCATTTACAAACCCATGGTCCTCACATGCCGTCCAACATGCGTATATACATGGAAAAAGTGATCTTCACATATTTACTATATATATATATATATAATATAATCTATCCATATAACCTCTTCTTTAACTACAATGAATGCATAAATGCATAAAGTGAAAAAAGAAAAGAAAAGAAAAGAAAAGGCTAGGCTGAGTCTCATATGCTACAAAATAATCTATTCCGTAGCTTGGGGGGAACATATGTGGGTCAAGCTTGTACATTATTTTCATCATCCAAGAAGACCCGAGCAGTCTAATTGAACCGATAGAGTGGACCATGCAATTATTATCATTTTCTAATTTTCAACTAGCAAGCTTGTGAACCAGTTGCCATTGGTGGGACCCAAGGGGCAGGGACCTCTAAAATTTTCTCAGATCTTATGTATAAAGTTAGAAAATTTTGAAAGAGATCCATCATACAACTCTAGGAGAAAAGGAAAAAAAAAAATCCCCACATGGAAGAAAGAATCCTGGATCTGCCATGCCACCCTAGCCAAGAATCCTAGATCCGCCAATGCCAGTTGCAAATGCTAAAAATGCAACTTACAAAACTATGAACTCTTGTGAAGTAAAACTTCTTCGAATGGAAAGTGAATTAAAGATAAAACTAAAATTACAAAATCATTCCTTCACAGAAGTAAATAGATGGCATAAAAACTTCAGAAAAAATCGAACAAAGTAATGAGCATAGCTACTGCTATAACAAATAAGCAAGTTTCTCATCAAAATACTAAATGCGTACCAAATACAAGCATACACCACTCATTTGGCAAAACATAACGCAAACAGTCGATACTGATGAAAGATGGTAGCCATAAAAGCAAGAGAACCACCACAGATTGATGCTTTCACTACAGGAATACAGAGAACTGAAAAAGCATACGGAGATGAGCATAAACCTCCTGGATGAAGCATACTACTTGACTAGCGACATTCAGTCTACGATCTAATCAAATCAGATATATAATAAAAGCAGCCGAAAGCAGCATAAAAAGAACCCAAGAACAAACTGGGAGTTATATGCCCCTTTCAGAATCTGATTGTTGCTTTTAACTTCCAGGACTTGTAAAACAGAAACATAAATCTAAAAGCAGCGTTTGGTTTTGCACAGCGTTCAGCAATTCCAAATCATTTTCAGAATACAATGACGATGCTAATTTGATTATTATCTTCGAACATCGGCACTTGAAGCCTAAATAACAGGCATACAATAGAAACAAGGTAACCATCAGCAAGTTGTATACTGGAAGCCAAGCAAAATAAAATCACTAGAAGTTCACTCGGAGATAAAATATGAAAAAATAGGCTAAAAAATGAACTTGAAAATGACTGAATGAATAACCATCGATTCTAACTTACAAGGGCTACCCTAGCGGCCTCTCGACATTAGGAGGTTAATGGTTCAATTACCCACCCCCAAATGCCTAGTATAAGAGCCCAAAGTACCATTTTCTCATTTGATAAAAAGACATAAATGCCCCAGTTTCACAAAAACTTCCCAAAAATTACAGTAAATTTTTCAATACCATTCAGAAATAGTACACAAATTACTTACAAAGACTGGCGTGGACATCTAATTATTATGGAAAGGTTTTCTAGAAAGCCAAATTTATTTCATAATTTAAAAGAGAGGCTGGTGTGAATGCTCCATACCAATTAATTATTATTAATCAAAAAAAGAATCAATTGAACCATGAATTCTGCACGGACGAATTTTTCTGCATCAAGCCCAAAATTACATAAAAAGTATTACCTTTGGTCATGGTAACAAAAATCTCAGTTATAAATGAGATGAAATCTCATTGCTACAAAAAGGGTGAAGTTCTAGGCATTCTGACTTACAACATGTGACAAGAAGTGGTGGCACTTACATGCAGTTCACCAAGAAGGTACAGAAAACGACGAATACTGAGGAGCTTTAAAAATCACTCACCAATATTGACACTGGTGAGCATTAATTGCTTATGACCACAAGTCACCGGCAGTAAATTGCCTGGTCTATATGTGGAGGAATCTGCTTTATCTCGGTTCCAAGTTCTTGCTCGATCCTGTACCTGTTGGAAAACAAGGGACAGGGTTATCATGCTGAAGCCCTAATGAAGAAAGCAACAAACAATGAAAGAAAAGTGAGTTGTTCTATTCTCTCTTACAAGTTGAAACGGTCCTCATAAGTAATCAAGTTCACCGCTAAACCTAGGTGTCCGAACCTCCCTGATCGACCAACCTGCAATTGACATATGCATGAGAATAACACAATTATCCACAATAGTTTGAACAAGAAAAACAAAATTGTCCAGTGTTACCCTGTGCAGATAGGTTTCCGCATTCTTAGGAAAGTCAAAATTAATCACAACGTTGACTGCTTGAATATCGATACCCCTTGTAAAAAGATCTGCAGTTGTAAATTCAAACAAAAGAGGAGAAATCAAAGACATGAAACCATCCGGATACACAACTAGAATTTCGAAAGAGAATTGGAAGTTTCCTTAACATTAGCAAAAACACTGTCAGACCATACCTGTACAAACAAGATTCCTGCACGCACCATTCCTGAAATCATGAAATACTCTGTTGCGGTGATCTTGAAGCATCTTTGCATGGATGTAAAAGCAAGAATATCCAAGTTCTGTAATCTTCTTGGCTAAAAGTTCAACCCGATTAACTGAATTGCAGAAAATGATTGATTGATTGATTTGAAGCTGCAAATAGCAACAACATTGTATCATAACCATACAAAAAAGCAAATACATATTTTAGTCCAGTGAGGGGTCAAACCTTTGAGAAGAGAGTGTTTAAGCAGTGGACTTTCTGTCTCTCTTCCACAAATGCATAGAACTGTGTTATACCCTTTAGAGTAAGCTCGTCCATGAGGTTAATAACATAAGGCTTTGGCAAATATCTATCCTTAAAATCCTTAACAGTAACAGGAAATGTAGCTGAAAACATTAATATTTGACGATTTGGAGGAAGAAACTGGATCAGCTGCTCCACTGAAGGTTGGAATTCAGGAGACAAAAGTTTATCAGCCTGCAGAACATGAATACAATTAAGCAGTTCATCTTCAAAACGTAACATATAGCAATTCCCAGTAAATAAATTAACTATGATAATACAAAGTCCATTTACTTGATTTCACATACACGACATGCTATTTTTTTCCAATCATTCCCCTCAGGATCAATCATGGTCTTCCAAACTTTGTCAATCGCATTATTCTCCCTAACGCCGTTTTTAAAAAAAAATTACTGAAGTTCCCTGTACTCCATAGGGCCTTCCCTAATAGGGAATTTGATTTCTGTCAAATGCCCGTCCTCCAAGTTTTGTGCAACGATGTCCTAAGCAAGCTCCAAGTAAAGAAATGTAGAGAATTACAAGGCCACTTGAGACTAGAATTTTGTCTACTATAAAATACATCTTTAAAATCGAATTTGGTCAAAATCTTCTATATAGAATTTCTTCAGGATTTCTCCCGCCCAAAACCAAGTAATATTTACTTCAATTACACTCCCATCTCCTTATTACAACTTCTTAATCAATTCAAACCTCTACACTTGATTTTTTAAGCAAAGCTCATGGAGAAATCCAAGTAACCATACAGACAAGTGAAGCTCAGCAGATAATGTAATATTGCATCTTATCCATGATGAAAATTGAAAAATCTCTCAAATCACTAAAAAATTGAAGCAGCTGAACACGGTACCTCATCCATGACGAGCATCGAGCAATCTTTCAGAACACAAATACCCTTTTTAGCAAGATCTAGTATTCGTCCAGGAGTTCCAACCAGCAAGTGAACTGGTTGATACAAGCGCATTATATCATCTTTTAAGCTGGTTCCACCAGTAGTGACCATCACTTGAATTTTGAGATGCTTTCCAATCTCCTTGCAGACCTGGGATGTCTGCAAAGCCAATTCTCTTGTCGGAACAAGTATGACAACTGCAAAACAAAGAAAGGAATAGTAGCATCAAAGAAAGGGTAAACGCATGTGCAAATAAAATGTCAAAATTATATATCCAAAGTACTTGCAATTATTTATAATCTTAGACGCATACATAATAAGAAAATCTGTAACTAGCACATTCAAATCACAGGTATCAAGCTAATATTGTTATTGTTTTACCCCAAATAAGCCACAAAATGGATACAAAGGCCAGAAGGAATAATGGAAGGACATAAACTCTAATCATGCAAGAATATATACTGTCCTATGAAATACTCATGAGATAAATCATTTCGTATTTTCCCTTGACCAACACAAGTAGTGGCAAAACTAATCTGCTTATCAAAAGAACTTGGGGCTCATTTATGTTAAGGTAGCTTTTCTAGGCTTGCTTTAAAACAGTCTTTGGATTAACCAGGCCCATAAGCCCATTTATTTTTCCATTATTTTCCACTGTAAAGCAGGAAAAGATAAAAGCTTCAAATTCCTAATAATCATACAATCTTTAACATGTTACATAATTCTATAGGCATAAACAAAATGAAAAGACCAAAGAATATCACAGAAACAATTCTTTGGCCCATTACAAACTGCACCAAAAGGGCTTGAATAAATTCTTTAGATTCATATTGCAATATCCAACTTCCAATACATTATTCTCCACACTAGTCATTATACAACTGCATACTCTGATGAATTACTTACCAATTCTCAGTTTATACACTAACAGATAATTCAAATCCGTGAATTATTAATCTATACATATGCACTTCAAGTAGGAGGCCAAAACTCACAGTTTAGATACTTATACCAACAACAAAAATAAAACCAGCATCAAGCATAACAAAATTTTTAAGATGAATACCTTGAATCACATTTTTATCTTGATCAATTTTTTCCAAGGCAGGAATACAAAATGCAGCGGTTTTCCCAGTTCCATTTTTAGCCCTTGCCAAAATATCACTACCAGTTAAAGCAATTGGGATACTTTCCTCCTGAATAGGAGATGGTCTTTCAAAACCTTTCTCGTATATTCCCATCAATAGCTCTCGCTTTAGAAAATAATCCTCAAATTCATTTCCTTTAGTGGCTGTCACATCCTGCAAAGAATATGAAATAGCAATAATTAGAATTACCAGTCACATCACTGAATGCAGCTACATATCCAACGTGAAATCAGTCCAACAACCATACAACAATATAAAGTTATCACAATAATCCACACTACAAAAGTACCAGGTCGGAAGAAGATGCAACCGATGTTCACAAACATTAAGTTGGACAAGCCAAGGAGATGCAAAAGATAAATCTGCAGTTCTAAATTTAGTCACAATCAAGGAATACCAGGTCCGTGGTTTTACTTCCCGCAAACACTTCAACATCCAATGCATCAATTTTAAACAAATGTAGAAATTGGAAGACAACTTCCATACATTAAGAAAAAATGGAATTGTTTGGGTAAAGCAATATTCCTCTGGCTATCTTCTTTTAAACTGCTGGTTCAATGCATGAATTTCAAAGTGAGAAAAGGAACCACACAAGAATTACTAAACAAAATAGGCCAATGGCATTTCAAACATGCACACACAGAACTCCTTTATAGTCATACCTCTGTCCTGTACCGGGTGTCTGCTGGCGGTATCTTTAAGCGTGCCTTCCAATCCTGTGAACTAGAAAGTAAAAAGCACAAGACAACAGAATAAAGAGCTTGAAAAATGAGAGCAAAAACATAACATACCAATAAAGCCCTAGACACGAAGGCAAAAAATAGGGTGATTCTATTGGCATACCACCAATCTCCTTTGGCACCTCTTTGCTTAAGTCACCTTTCTATGCCAGACTACTAATGTTATCAGCACCACACTACTAAAATTGTTTGTTTGTTTTTTAACTATTGGCACCATCATTTTTTCCTTAACCACACCACATTAAAATTACTAAAATGCCCAAACCCTTTAAATTCCCTCCACACTTTATCTTCTTCATATTATATACAACTACACCTATTGATACATATACAATCTAAATATACATATATATACACATCAAAATGTTGAAGATGGCGGGTGCATTTAGGATGGCGCTGCACAAGGTGTCAGTGTGAATGCTGATGCAGACCTACGCGCTGCCAGCACAGACCTCTCTATTGTACCCCTTCTCCTCCGTCTCCCAGCACAACTCCCTCGCCATCTATTTGATCCCCCCGGCGGCGGCGTATTTGTTCGGTGTGCAGAGATGGTGGTAGGGCGCAGGCAACACTTAAATTGATTGGAGGGTGGAGGGGGAAACAGACGAGGAGAGAGAGAGATTAACCCCTTTCAATTTTTAAATAATTAAATTGAGTGGGGTGCTATAGTTTTTTAGTATTGTGCCAATAGTAAGTAGAATTAAAATTTAAATAGGGTGCCCAAAGTAAATTGGCATGTGCCAATAGAATCACCCAAAACATAATGTTTGAAGATATTTCTAACTCCAATCTTTGGATATTCACTTCAACTTATTGTAAGTGCATAAATCTTAAGATTGCCAACAGGCTGAAACTATGTGCGCAAAAAGTAACAAAAAAAAAGGAGAAATCATCTTTCCTTACAAGTCCAAAGAAATACAATTTCTGCAAAACACAAACACACACAAAAAAAAAAATCTCACAAGAAGAGAAGTCCTTCAACAAAAAGGCAAAGGATAGACAAATATGCAAATGGCATGCCTCCAACCATCTATACCAATCTTTTTTCCTGCAGTAGAACTATTCTTTCCAGTTCTTTATATATATATTAGTGTTTAATTATTACAACTTGTGGGTCACAGGTTCGTCCCGTCGGAAACCTCTCTGGAAATGGAAGTAAGGCTACGTACATAAGGTCCTCCCAAACTCCACAATGCATGAGCTTTGTACACTAAGCCGTCTATATATATATATATATATATATATATAGGGAATGGATCAAGGAACAAAACTATTTACAAAATATTTTATAAATAGTTTTGTCCCTTAATCCGTTCCCACATATATATATATATATAAAGAGGGCCCCATCCAATAATTGTGATGCTATCATATGACCTATTGAATTCTACAACCAGCTCTAAACAAATAGAGCATGAAGTATACAACAACAAAGCCTTATGGGGTCGGCTAGAACCAAAATAAGACGTTGGGTCATTTACGCGATTTTTCTACGCCACTCATTCCTATATAAGAAAATTAGCACATCTATTTTTCAAACGCGACTTTTCATATCAACTTCATCTACTTTTTAGAGATCTACCCCAACCTTTCTATTCCTTTCCCATATCAATATTCTCGCTCATCTATTTGGGATCGGCATGAAGAACGTCACTCTGCAATCTTTTAGCTAGAAATAAATGAACCAATTTTAAAGTAGTATATATATATATTTCTAGTTCCAAAGATACTAACACACACAATCCTTTTTCCCTCTTCTAGTGTGAAGTCCATTTGCATCAGAAAAGCACCTTAACATTGTAATCCCCTCATAAATTTCCAACCCCACACAAGCACACATGTATATTTCTATGCATCTCTCTTTATTGCTTTCTTAAACTAACAATGCTCTACGACAGTACAAACGCATCAGTTTCTTATCCATAAGAAACCATAACACCAAATGTGACATAAATCACTACTCGGCGTTTTTATCTTAACTAGAAGCATAGAGCAAAACCAAAATGACTCTGGACAGTAAATACTATAAAACCCAAAAAACAAAATTCAACCCATACATATACACATCTCTCCCTTCTTTTCTTTCATAAACCAAGCACGTACTACTCCAATATGCATACCTGGTTTCTCTTTCCACTCCCAACCTACATCATCTCACATCAGTTCTTTCATATTTTCTTGAAAATATGCAATTCAATTCCCTTTCATTTTAATAACCCAGGCGTAACATACATATAAAATAAATTCATTTCCTTCTTTTTCCTAAGGTGAAGTATCCAAAATATAGAAAAGAACTCAAGATGGAAACCCTAAACAAAGTTTTTATCACATATGTTCATTCATATGCATGTCTCTCATTCTGGTTTTCTCAAACTAAGCATGTACATCAATAAAAACAAATTAAAAGGAAGCTGTATACATGTACTTGATTGTTCCATTTGAATAACAAAATTTTCGCCCTACTTCTGACCAACAACATCCTGAAATACTTTAGCTTCAATTCTTTCACATCTTCTCAAGAATCCCCAATGAGAAGTCCAATTTCAGAATGTAGCATAAAAACACAAACATATTGCAATAGAAACACACCTATGCATGGTAAGCCTTGCAGAAAGCCTCAAAGGCTTTCTTCCTTTCATACATCAATAAAACCTCAACATACCGAGTTGCCACTCACTTCAATTCTTTCATACCTTCTCAAGGATCTTCAATCCAAATTCCTTTACTCATGAGAGATCCTAATTCCAACCAAGTATATGAATACCCTCATTCTCTTTTTCCTATGGGTGAAGCACATTGACATGTAATAGTAAACCCAGAACAAAATTCTCACCACAAATACACATCTCCCTTCATATTATTTTTATAGACCAACCATGTAAAACAACAATATACATCACCGGATTTTCCATCTACTTCCAACCCCAACATCATTTAGTAAGCTCGTTTTAGTTCTTTTATATTCTCTCAAGAATCTCCATTTCCAAACACGACATACAAATAACTAGAATATATGCACATACGTACGTATACATACATAAATTTACATAATCAGAATCTCTTCTACTTCCTACCCAAAACATCACTAAGCACTTCCGCTGAAAGAACTTTTTAAAGAATCAGCAATCCAATCCCTTTACCGAATAAACAAATTCCAAGAATTGCATACAAAATACTATTCGTTTACGCATTTCTCTTTCTTAATATCTTAAATTATGTAGCCCTGTACCCCATCAATATATATAAATATATATACACATAGATACATCTAGCGCAATACCTCGAATCGGAAGCCTCCAATTGAACGGTTTTCTCGACCTCATTCTCAGGTTCCACGGGCCCCAACTGGTTCCCGCTCCTCCTCAGCCACTGCTGCTGCTGCTGATTCTGATATTGCTGATGATGTTGATAATTCTGAATCGAACCCCTCTGTACATGCTGTTGTTGCTGTTGATTATAATAACCTCCTCTCCCCTGATAATTAGGGTTCACGTTGTATCCCCCGCCACCGCTACCGCCGCCCCCGCGGCCACCACCTCCACCGCCGATCCCCGGAGGATACCTTCCTCGGCCGTTCATCGCAACCAACAGACGGAAATAGAAACCCTAGAAATTCGATTAATGATTTCAAAAGCGAACAAGTGGCAGATAAAAAGAGGCGACTGTTCGCTAGGAGAGAGAGATTGGCAGTGATTTGGGTTATATAGGTTTTGATTTGATTTGCGGAGGAAATCTTTATCCAGAGAGATGGAGAGAGAGAGATGGGATGCAACTGGTTCTAGGGCGACCGAGGGAATGGTTTAATTGATTTAAGGCCGCGTAGTTTAGGCAATATTTATAACTGCCCCCGTACTTTCGATTTATTACACGTAAGTAGATTGTTCTTTGGAGAGAGAGCTTTCGGATAATTCAGGAAATGCCCGACCTGAATTATCCAAAAAAAATATAAAATTTTTGAACCCAAATTATCCGAAAATAATATTGAACTACCGAAACCCAAATTATCTAAATTATTTATAATAAATCCAAACTCGAACCGAACCCGATTTAACGAACCCAAATTAACTAAACCGAATCTGAATTATATACGAAAAACGGCGTCATTTTTTTAATAATATATATGTATATAATAAAATAAAGTCATTTCACTATTCAGGTTTTTCGGATAATTACCCGAACCCGAATTACCTGAATTTTTGGAAAAATAAAACTTGAACCCGAATCCGAATCCTGAATTTCAGGTAATTTGGATCGGGTACCCAAATTTTGGATTAGATATCCGAATTTTTGCTATCCGCTCCAACCAACTGCGAATATGTAACCTTGCTTATGGCCTATAAAAAGCTTTTTGATGATGATAAACACATGTAGTTTAACGTTTATATATGCAGATTCGAGACTGAAATTGACAACAGTGGCTGATCTTTTCTTTTTTTAAAACGTGCAATTATTGCAAGAGTAATTGCATTTTCACCGCTACCCTCGATTCCCTTAACCTAGTAGGCGTAAAAGTGACCACCGTGGCGGCTACTAGTGTCCTAGCAGAATCATTTCCGCCTTCTTCTGATGCATCCCATTATTGATATTCTAAGATTCACCACTTTTGGTCAATGTGTACCCCTACTTCGCATATTCCTCCAACCCACAAAATATACTATTAAACTACAAGTTATTCACAGCATCGGGCCCTGGGCTCATAGACGGGGGGTTGAATTATCAAACCATGTTTGATGCTATTATAGATGCAGTTTTCTGGGTGATGGAGAGAGGGTGCGGGCAATGTGGACGTGGTGGAGTTAGAGACTGGGTGGCCTTCAGCTTGATCGGTGATTTGACTACTCCCGAGCTAGCAGCCACTTATAATAAAAACTCAAGATTGCATCAAGGTGTATATGTTTGCTATGTTCAACGAAAATTGCAAGCCCGAGGGCGTTGAGCAACATTGGGGCTCTTCGAGCCTTCAATGGAACCTGCTTATTCATTGATTACTCCACATGCTTGAGATAAAAAATATATATATTAGCTTCAGCAACATGCTTTACAAGTCATACTAGTTAACTCCAAATTGGATACATTCAAGATTTTGGGTTCAGTACAATACTAATAAACATGCATAAATTAGGTAACTAGATAATGCGTAACATATATGACATCTCCGATGTGCGCCTTTTGTGGTACCATAAAACAGTATCATCGTGGTATCAGATAATTAACCAGAGAAATACATAACACAATGTATTACATGAGAAACTTGATAGATAGTTGAAATCCTCTTCCCCTTGATCAAGAAATGAAATTGACCTCAAGATCTCGAGTTCAATGTAGTAATTCATAGATGCATAAAAATAGCTAATCAGAGGCGAGAGATCGGTCCTTTTTCCTCACTTCCTTTACTCATAAAAGGGTAATCCGTGTACCCAATAACAGGATCATGAGTATAGAAAGTAGCCCTTTTGTACCTATTAAGGGGTGCATTTACCTTAAACCTAGAAACCAAATCTGGGTTAGCGATAAAAAGCCGCCCATACGAGACTAAATCAGCATCCCCTTGAGCCAAAGCTTGCATACCCAATTCGCGGGTAAACCCACCGCTGCAGATAAAAGTCCCCTCAAAAGCCCTTCTCCAAGTCCTCATCAAAACAGTTTCTTCATCTTGACTGCCCTGTTTGCCCGACTCGGTCTGCCCATAAGCTGTGTACCTAGGCTGGGTCACATGGAGATAAGCCAGCTTCAAGCACAAGGCCTTTTGGAGATTGTTGAGTTTTTC
>MKEJ01085400.1:0-13826 GCA_001753735.1 Embelia ribes | reverse complement strand
TCATCCACTAAACATAAATGAGATAAATCTAAAAATCATATATATGAACAACATGAAGAAACAATAGGAATACTTATGGCAAATTGACGAGAACGATTCGAGAATTCCAAATCCAGAGTTATAATATTGAATGGGCAAAATTTACTCCCGGAAAGCTCGAATTTGGCTTCGAAATGAAACTAACTCCCTCCCCTCTCTCATTTGCTTTGATTTGATGTAGATTTGGTGAAATAATAGATGAAGTCAAATGTTTTTATAAATCAAAATTGATCCAACCACAGTGATACTTATTCTATATCAAATGGAAAAATAACAGTTTAGTCCTTGAGGTTTTAAAAAAAATTCAATTTGACCCGATAGTTTTAGGGTATTACAATGAGAAAATTTAGAAGAAAGTTCAACTGCAGTAAAATATCATATTGTCACGAGTAATAACATTATAATTATAATCCCAAAGCAAAACAATTATAATTCTTAAAATAAATTGCTAAAATAAAATTTAAAAGATCCAAACTATAAGCCCGAAAGGTTTTTTTAAGGACTTTAATAACCTCATGTTCACAAATTTTCTTTCAATTCCTGCATAAAAATTGCTGAGATGAGGATCTAAACAATCCAATTAAAAAATCATGCAATTAATTATCAAAAATAAAATAAAAATAATAATAATATATAACGAGTGTTTTCAATAAACTTTTGTCAGTCATTCTAATAAGATTTTAATAGCATGTATTTATACTTCTTTTAAGAAAAAAAAGTTACTAACATCGAAATTGTACTATATGTAAATTAATCACAAATTTTCTTTCTTACTATTATAAGATTCGATAGTTTACCAATTTTTTACATTAAAATTGTAAATGAGACACTTATTTATTAATTTTTTCATTTTCCTAGAAGTACATTTAAAAAGAACGGAAGGGGTAGTAGTTATACATGTAATTATGTAGAAATTTTCTATACCACTCAACATATGCCATGTAGGATTTTTTTTGGTCTCAACCCAACTTTTCAAATAATATGAATCCGCAAAAATTATATGTGGAGTATATTGAGTAATAGTATATAAACTTTTTTTACGTACTCATATGAATATAAAATCCTCATCCATACTCTAATTTTAACAATGAAGTGGATTTTAGTTTGGTTGACTAACAAGATATAGTCATAAGGAAAAATGCTACACTACAAGAAAAATAGTAGCCTTTTATTAATGCATTAAGACAATTCAACAAAACCACTATGTCCAACATAATTTCCGTATAAAATTACATTTCCTAATTTTAGAATTATTTTCAATACAAGAAAGTTGCATTAATGTATTATATTATTCCCAAGGGGCAGGATTGTCGTTGGCCTGAAAATTTTTGCAAATTATTTATATATGATTTGAAAAATTATCAATACCCCACCGCACAATTACTGAAAATATTTATCCCGTTGTAAAGGACAATAGGATTAGGCTAATTCTACGAAAAAATCATTAATCCACTCAACCTCTGGATTAACCAAACACTTGAATACTATATAAGAAATAAAAATATGCAATTGAACGGATGAAGCGACAGTTGAACCGTAGAATCGTTAATCAAGATCTTAATCCATACAAATCCCTGTTAGGTTCTGATATTGTTGGCAAAGCCTAGACAAGAACACTATCCATTATGCAAAAAATTGCTATCCAAAAATTTATAGAAGATTGAATAATAATTATTGTCATTCAAATTATAACATTGGAGGAACTCCTCTTATTCTTCTTCTTCTTTTCCTTATTATGATAATTTGTTGCATCAACAATGAGAAATTATTTGAAAACGATTGACAATTCTGACTAAATTACTGTTGGCAACGAGAAGTGGAAGTCGCAGTATCTAGTACACTATCATAGCCAAATTATTCCAATCACAAAAATATATATACATATATATAATAAAAAAATGATATTACTATCCAGAAAATATAGTTATCCTATATTTTTACCTGCTGACATGACAATAAAAATATTTGCATATGATTGGTTTCTATGTTTATTGTATTTATGATTGGAATTAATATTCTATTTGGCACGTCAACAAATAAAGGAATTAGGTAGGATTTTTGGGTGAGAGTAACATTGCTCTTGAAAAAAAATAAATAAATAACTCGTTAGGCTGGCATGGAAAAAATTCTTCTATGTGGTCAACTTATGAAATGGGTAATTACAAAAATAATTGTATGTTGTCTTTATTTGGCCGACGACAAAGCACAGAATGAGCATGTGAAGGTGTCAAAAAAGCACATTCCATATTAGTGGGGTAACAATGTATAATTGAATATTGTAGCCTTGTAGAAAATTAGAAACTACCTATGAAAATGCTAGTAAAATTGATGGATTGAATTGTGACTTGTCATTGTAACATATGTAATTGGCAACAAAATTGATTTATTGAATTTATGCAATTGGTCCCTCCCATGTGCTAAGCCCAGACTTTTTTTTATAGTGATTCTTCTTCTTTTTTTTAACTTTTAATTCCCCAGTAGTTCTATTGATCTTCAAAATATATTAAATTTCTTTTGTCTCAACAATAACAAGCAATACTATGACATGGAAGATCGGAATGATATAAATTTTGACTTATATCAGATATATGATGCAATGAGTTATAAAACAAACAGAAACAACCTTAAATTCATATCACGTGGTTGAACATAAGATATGCGTAAGAGTAGAGATTAGTATGCAAGATATGCATGGTGTTAGATTTGGCTTTGTTATATCTTATAGTGACGAGACTAGTGATATGCAAGTTATATATTAATACTTTAATAAAATAAATATAGCATTTTCTTTCTTATGAGAATTACACTATTACAAGGTATGGTATGTCCTGTAGCGATCATAGAAGTTCTGCAGATATTGTTGTGTAAATGTCACTATATATTTTATATGCATATATGATGTTGCATATTTACTTTTATTAGTTAGGCACTCGAGATATATATATGATAGATGTTTGGGGTTATGCATTACATGCCTTTTTTTTATTTATATTGGAGATAAATATATATATTTATAATGCCTATTATCAAGTCTTATAGTTTTGCTAATTTCTGACACATACATTTCTCTATTTTGTTTGCATCTTTCATAACTTTGGATATAGGTTCAGAATTTAGCTTGGGACATGACTGATATACAGAGTAGATGTATATTGAGGTATAGATGAAGGCGGACATCCTTACAGGTTCTTTTCTTTTCTTTTTCTTTTTTTTAGCTCATAGCTTAATGTGTATTATGTAAACACGAAATTTACAAGTTGTTGTAAATATTTCTTTGATGTGTTGTATTCCGTTATACTCTGAGACGTAAAGTGGCTTGAGATATGGATATAATATTTTATGGCCGAGTTGGGTGGTTTATGTTGTATAAGTATTTTAGTTATTTATTTCTTTATCTCGCGTACCCGGATCACTGACGGCGGGGTGTGATACCTACAAAATAATTAGGCAAGAAAAATATACGTACAAAGATAATATGGTCAGATTCTCAATAATACAATAAAAGAGAGTTTGAGTAGTATATGACATGTATGCACATATGAAATAACATGATTTAACATTAATCAACCTCTTCTTTTTAAATATAATAAAAATGTTTCTAAGTAAGTGCATGCCTACAACATGAGGTGGAACAAACATTCAATCAAACAGTCGTCATATTTGTTCCACCTAATAATAGAATTCCCTAGAATTTAATAGACCTCAAATAATCAACATATTCCTCTAAATAAGTTGACTGTTTTGAAAAGTCGACATATGTACCACATAAGTCGACTTATTCACTCTACCTGAGAACCAAAACTCCCTGAACTTTTACGCACTTAATAGGTCGACATATTCCTTTGTAATTTAGAAAATTCACCAAAGTTTAAATGTGAAAATTTATCGAGCAGAAAGAAAACAAATATCTTGTATTAAAAATGGTAGCAAATACTTGATGGAATAATTGAATAGTATATCTTTTGGTTGCATATATGGAATTACAAATGTTGGAAATAATGAAAAATGCATACCCTTTAGGCTTCACTTTGCATATAATTAAATTGAGTTTAATTATAACGTATTGGTATAGCGATTTTCTTACACAAGCGTCAAGTTCATGGATATGCAATGATTCTTCAGTCAGAAACTTAGGCATAGCCAAAAAATCTATCATTTCTTTCATCTCCGTCCCCTCGTGTAAGAAATATTTAAGATACCCGTACCTATTTTAGAGATTGTAATCATAAATTGCGATTATTGATTAATTATCTAGTTAATGGTTAATTAGTATCTTTGATTTATTTCTTTCTATTGTATAGTCAATTACCTATATAAAGGCACCACTGTTATTTTTTCATTTAGATATATCAATACAATATATTTCTATACAACTCTATTTCCGCTGCACATCCGAGGTCATATTGTACTCATCTACACCACACAGCTATTGCCCTTTGTTGCTGAGATTAGTTGCCTTATCATATACTTGCTCATTATATCGTTGTAAAATTACATGGTTGGTCCTTCTTTCTTTTGCATATCTCAAAATCACTCCACCACTTTGGCTACAGTTTCAACTAACTACGAAATAAACCCATCTGGTTGCATATTTCATAGCTATTGAACATGATATTACTCGTCCAATCGCTATCATTCTTGATGGTTTTAGATATAATATTGGGACATCTACTTACAAAGTTTATCTCAAAGGCAAGAAGTTGTAGTGTTATGCGTCTGGTGAAATCATTAATTCAGTAAAACTTCTAGCTGAGACACATGTCCAGTATAATACATATGTAGAAGATTGGGAAAGTGTTCACTGCAGGATCTTATCTTGGTTCATTAACACATTGGTTCCATCAATCCATCTTCTTCTACCTAAACTAAGTGATGCCAAGATAGCTTGGGATTTTCTTGCGGATCGGTATAACTACACTGGTGATACAAGAAATCAAACTTTATCAGATTCGTCAAGAGCTTGGACAATCCATTGTTGATTTTTACTCTGCTATCACTAGTTTATGAGATCAGTTGGCCACAATTCTACTGTGCCAATGATGTCAAACTTTTTGCTGAATACCATGATTGCATACAATTTATGTATTTTATGATGGCTCTGCGAGAGGACTTTGAACCGACCCGAGCTATGTATTTGCACTGCACCCCGCTTCCTATTATGGATGGCACTGTTTAGGAGCTCATCCTGAAGAAAATCGATAGACTACTAAAGGAATTTAGTCTCCCGATATGATCATAGTTTCTTCCTAATCCTCTACTTTTCATTTTTCTTGGCGTCTTCCATCTACATCATCTACCAAACTATTTTGTAAATATTGCAAGATTGAAAATAATCATACAGTTGATAATTGTGAGAAATTTAAAAGAAAGAAAGTGAAAGAAACTCTAAGAGTCCAAAGGTACCAATCATAAGACTGCTGCAATTACTAAAGCTGAACCTCTATAGCCCTCTCCGACTATCACTTTTACTACAAATGATATTGAGGGTTTGATTTAACAGGCCCTAACTCATACTAATTTAGTTTTATCCTTTACTCTAGGTACAAAGTCTTGGTTTGTTGATTCTGTCTGTTGTAATTACATGACTTCGGATTCAACATTATTCTCTAATAAGATAGTCATACACCTTAAACCTGTCATATATATGGCTTATGGTTCACATATGCATGTTAATCATGTGGATTATATTTCCACTACCATCCTTCAAGTTGGCAATACTTAATATGTACCCAAGTTATCTATGAATCTCTTATCAGTTGGACAACTTTGTAAATTAGCTATGAATTTCATTTTTCTAATAAGGGTTGTGATGCACATGATCCATGGATGTGTCCGTTGATTAGGATAGGCCGTAATATTGGATGTTTGTTTGAGCTCTAGTATCTATAGGTTCATTATTATTTAGACGCTCCTATTGTTGCCTTCGCTACTTCAATTTTGTGGCATTCTCGATTTTATCATGTTTTATTACCTTGCATTTGGTTGTGCTTGCTTTGTTCTTCTTCCTCCCCATGATTATTTGAAATTAGAACCATGTTCTCAACTATGTTATTTTCCTTGTTACAATGTTGTGATCCTATATCTAAATGCCTTTGGGTTTTGTGACATGTTCAATTTTGAAAACATATGATCTTCTTGGAAATCTCTCATTTTCCATCATTTTCTACTAATTTATCCCCTATTTTTACTGATCTCTCCATTTCTTTTTTTCCCGAGTCTTCTGAGCCTCCTTTTAGTATTTCAAGCTCCAATAATAGTCCACAGCCTTTTTCCAATCATGCTGATATGTCCTCAAATCCCCTTTTAATAATGCATGCTTTGGATTCTTAATTGGACATGGCACCACCTACACCTTTGAAGCCTCATGTTCTCCAATGGTCAATTCGAGTAAGAAATGCTCCTTACATCTACAAGATTACCACTGCTATTTTTCTCTTGCTACTCTTTATGAGCCTAACAGTTATCGTAAAGGTAGTATTGGTCCCCATTGGCAACCAGCTATATTTGATGAGTTGGCAGCATTATCCATACTTAGGATTTATTCGATTTACCACCTGCAAAGTTTGTGGGGGTGTAAATGGGTGTTCAAGATATATATGTTGATGGTACAATTGAGAGCTATAAAGCTTATCTTATGGCCCAATAATTCAAACATGAATATGGCATTGATTATGAGGAGACATTTGCTCCTGTTGCTCACCTTACTTGTTGTGGCTTTGCGTTATTGGTCCTTATTTCAAATAGATGTCAAGAATGTATTTGTCAATGGCAATTTAGTTGAAGAAGTCTATATGAAGCCATCCCTAGTTATGTTCATCCTCCTTACAAAGTTTGTTGCCTCCATCGTGCTTTGTATGGCCTGAAGTAGGCACCACATGCTTGGTTTTCCAATCTTAGCTCAGTTTTTTCCCAAACAAGGGTTTACTCCAAGCCCATTTTATTCGGTGCTCTTCAGTCAAAAATTGGCTACCAGCATTATTCTTATTCTTTTATATGTTGATGGCATGATCATTACTAGTGATGACACTATTGGAATTTAAGTTATTTAGGATTTTGTTGGCCAGAATTTTGAGATGGAAGACTTGGATACTCTTAGCTATTTTATTGGAATTGAGGTCACTTTAGGAAGTTTCAGATATTATATTTCTCAAGCCAAAAGCAAGTTTGACATATAGCAAAATTGCAAGTACTCCATGGGAATATAACTCTAGTCTTAATCTCAATGATGGCGAACATCTCTCTAACGTTACCTCATACAAATAGTTGGTTGGCAGCCTTATGTATCTCATTGTTACTTGGCCCGACATTGTTTATGTCGTTTATAAGGTTAGCCAATTTATGCATCAACCTCGCTCTACTCATTATGTTGTTGTTCTATGAATCTTAGGCTACATTAAAGGGACGTTCTTTCACATACTTCATTTGTCATATGACTCTCCATTAGTTTTGAGTGCCTATTCTGACGTTGGTTGGGCCGATGATCTCATGAATCAAAAATTTATTACTGGATACTGGTTTCTCCTTGGTTCGTCAATAATTTCTTGGTGGATTAAGAAACAAGATTTCGTTTCTAGGTTTGCTACTGAGGCTGGATGTTATGCGATTGCTGATACTACTTATAAGCTTATTTGGCTTCGAAACCTACTAGCAGATATGGGTGCTCCTCAGCAATCAAGTATACCCCTTTACTGTGACAATCAAAGTGCTATCCAGATTGCTCATAATGATGTCTTTCATGAACGTACGAAACATATTGAGCTTGATTGTCATTTCATCCGTCATCATCTTCTCTGAGGTATTCTTCAATTACGGGCTGCTCCCTCTACTGATTAATTGGCAGATATATTCATTAAATCACATCCACCTGGTTGACTTGCTAAGTTAATTTGCAAACTCCAAATGTTCTCTTCGTTACCACCTTGAGTTTGAGGGGGGATGTTAAGATACATGTGCCTAATTTAGGATATTGTAATCATAGATTGTGATCGTGATTGATTATGTAGTTATTGGCTCATTAGTAGTTATGATTTACTTCCTTTTTATTGTATTTGTATCTTGCCTATATAAAGGCACCATTGTAATTTATTCTATACATCAATACATATACATTACAACTTCCGCTCTTTTCCTTTTAACAATTTGAAACAAGAGTCTCACCTTAATTGTGGCATTGAAGGTTACTAGAAGCCCCTTTTGTCTACATGCATGGCTGTTTCTCGAACTTCTTGTCCCGTCACCTTGATATTTTCTTGGGAAAGCCATGCGAAAATGAACATCCATCACAATTAAGCAAGGTTATACCAAGTTTGGTCGTTGCATGTGGTTTATCTCCAAAAAATAACTTGAAATTCAGTTAGATAGGGGCGAGATACTTACCAAAGAACGTCTAGGAAGCCTAAAACGCGTATAATAGCCTTCGATGGCTCGGGAGGGCTAAACCTTGGCCAAATTTGGTCTAATTCTCATGCTTTCCACACTCCCTCTCTCTCTATAACCCAACCGAGTGTGAAAATGTGGTATTTTCGTGGCTAGAAGCAGTTTTAACATGTGTGTGGTCTTCAAACAAGTGGCAGCACACGCGGAAAAGTTTCTGTCCGGTGATCTAAAAAATCAGTCGACTGATTTCCTGTCTAAAACCAAAAATTTATGGGAAACAAATAACTCAACTCTACAAATTATCGTCGTATATCAAAAAATATAAGAAGATTAATAGGAATTTATAAAATTAAGGGAAAAGAAAAAGTTAATAGATATCCATTCTACAATGTACAAAAGAAGCTAAACTAGGACACAACACAACCAAGCCCAGAACTGATCATATATTTCTGGATCAATAGCTATAACGTAGATTCGATCAGTCCAGAGCTGTGAGCATGGCCCACATAAGCTGAGTAGAGCCTCAGCCGTAACTTCGAAGATCGAAGCGATAAACCCTCCAACCTTAACCATAAAACAGCGAAAAAAAGAAACAGTTCAGAAATGAAGATACACGTTTTCCATCGGGTATCTACTTAAAATCTGAAAATGCAGTAAATGAATTGTTAAAAATCCAAAAAGCTACAAATCCAAAAAAGTAACTTTAAAAATAAGTCGATAAGAGAATGAAGAGACTTCTGACATGCTAATAAGCAGTCACTGAATTGTTGGAGGAAAGAAACGCATGGCAGAGTCCAAATATGAATGTCTAATTTGGTAGTATCCAATTCGACTTTCGCGGCTTATATTAGAAAAAATTAAGAACTATAAAAAGTATACCCTCACTGTCACTGTTAAACCAAATAGGCGTGTCGCTACCAGAAAATCGCATTTCCATTGCTTGATGTAATAATAACTCTGACAGAGACAGAAAACGCAAGCGGTTCGTGCATTGTTAGCAGAAGAATAACGAAATCCAAATCTTTTCGATCACAAATTTCTTAAGAAAAAGAAAAAGGGCATCGTATGATACCTATCGTATGTTGGCGGCGTAAAACCTGGCACCGGTGCC
This sequence comes from Embelia ribes, assembly GCA_001753735.1. NCBI lineage: Eukaryota > Viridiplantae > Streptophyta > Magnoliopsida > Ericales > Primulaceae > Embelia > Embelia ribes. The sequence continues at coordinate 4,300 of MKEJ01085400.1, read as the reverse complement.
TTCTGCGCAAAGCCTGCATAAACTAGAACACAATCTAAAGTCATGTCTCAAAGCAACCAATTTCCTCATAGTAAATAAAACTTACTTTATATAGATTTCTCCTCACCTCCACAAAGTTAACACGAGACCCCAGGTACAGAACGCATCAATGAAAAAATAGGAGTAGTAAAAAATTAAAGATATAGACTCATTAAGTTATATTTGAATAAATGCTGCCAAAAATTACAGGAAATGTATGGTGATTATCAAGATCCTAAATAGAACATCATGTATCATTTTTTCTCATAGCTTTTAGCAACAAAGAATTTGAATCCAAATACAATGAACTTTTGTTGCAAATTTGTTGAGTTTGATGCCCAAGTTTAGCACCAACTTTTGACATCTAATGATAAGAAATATACTATTGGCAACGAACAAAAAACATTTATTATAAAATATAGGGCAATCGGCAATGAAATTTTGGTTATTGACAATAACTAGTTTTTTAACATCGAAATATGTATTATTGGTAACAAAATTAATTTTGATTGCTAGATTTGTTATAAATTCTGTAAATTATTGTAGTGGTGGTAGAGCCGGGGGAATCGGTAATAGAGAAGCCTGAAAGCCTTAAACAACATGCAAGTATAAATTATAATTATTTTTTTTCGTTATGAGAGGCCAAACTATATATAAACAGTTTAAGGCACTAGATGTACGATATTTGGTGGGTCTATAAAAAATATTGGGGCAAGCTGAAGCCTCTTGTTCACTTCGTTCGTTAATGTGCAGATTATTTATTAAATACATTAGAAAACGGTATAGTTTTTTTGGTAAAAAAAATAAATATTGATCTCAAAGACTCCTAACGAGTTCAGAAGACCTAAGAAATTTCTAACCGTGTGTTCCTAACATTAAAATTCACGTTTTTGTTACTAAACTAATTAAATTACTTTTACTCCTAATTGTTCCGTGGTTGGTCCCGATACGAGAAATATATTGGCTAACAAATGACTAACAGATTAGCAAATGTAAATTTTCAACAATCTACTCTCTACGATGAAAGAAAACGAGTTTGTTACACATTTTTGTTTCTAGTTTCCCATGTTATATATATTTTTTTCATATTTCGCCTCCTTGTCAAAGTTTAAAAAAAAAAAAAAAAAATTGAGCTTAAAAACTGCAACCAAACAAGCCCAGAGAAACGACATCAGCCAATTACGCTTGGGTAGTTTCTCCATAATATTGGATCCATGTTTTAGCATATGTAATGTATGACAGGCTCAAAGTAACATACGTATTATCCCATATATATCATGCATTATAAAATAAAGCAATATTATTTCCATTCAAAAATTATATCCGATTTTTTTAGCCGCTGATATGACGAAAGAAATCTCAACTCAAATCATCAATACGATTCATCTAGAAATCATAAACATGCAAAAATTTCCCTTGATATATCAGCATATAAGAAAATTGGATAAGATTTTTTTATAGAAGAAACATTATCTGTACATGTACATTGCATTATATATATAATATCATATAAACATCTCATATTATGAAATTGCGATAACACATCCATGCATAATATTTTCCTCAAAAAAAAAATTTCGCGTATGTCTTTTTTCCTATCAAATGTAAATTCTATAGGTGGATTGAGGAAAGAAGCATGGATGAGACACAACCCTCCTTGACCTCCAAAATTTTTTCAAAATATCTATATAAATGTTGAAAATATTTTATTTCGTTTATAGGTGGTCCCCTGTTAAAAATATAATATCTTATATAGCTCACGTAGATTCGATCCCCTGTCCGTAAATCATAGGTCTACCATTGACAAATTTTGTTGCTAGATCTTTGTAATAAGGAAGGTGAACCCAATTGATTGAATGCCGCGAGCCACGGTGTTGTGCTCATTTTTTCAACTATAAAGCCAAATAGCAATAGAGCGATTCCACACATTTGTAAAGCACAACGTTAAGCTTGATTGTAGTTGCCGTGCCAATGTGATTTGTATTGTTAATATGTGGTGTAATAGACGTGTCGGCCCATGTATACAACCCGTGCAAAAGTGACATGATTTTAAAAAAACAAAAATCACGATTTTACTTACCATTATATTTGCGTTAATAAAGCTTAGCTAGTGAAGTCGCTACTATACCCTAGTACAATATCTTCATAAATCACGTTTATATTTACTGCATGCTCTAATAAACTAGCATGGTCGTAATTAGAGTAAAACTTGGGGGCTTCAATTCGCAAGCGATAGAGTAGCTGCAATCCCAATTCTAAGTGAAAAAAATAAAAATAAAATAATCTAAATTTAAAATGTATTTTTTAAAATTTTTATGTGGATTCTATTAATTTATTCTAAATTACAAATATTATCCAACTGTCCGGATAATCAGTGAACTCATAGATCAGTAACACGACACGATAAAGGGCCTTCGTGCAGTCCACATCGGACACAGACTACACGAACTGCACGGTCAGGATCGTGCCACGTGGGAATTGACCAAAGTTCGGTAGGCCCTAGGTGGGTGGGATAATGGGCCCAAAAAAAGTTGAATCTTACGTCCAATCGAATTGCGCAAGAGTGTTTGGCAGAAAAACGATTCTCGTACGATCTTTATTTTGGAATTTCACCACAATAAAGAGGAAAAAACAGGCAAGATGGTGACAATTGCACGTGGTGTGATCCAATAGAATTATCCTAAAAAGACTAAAAAAAATTTATTTATACAATTAAGTACTTTTTTTTTTATTACATACCACTTTCTCCGTCCAAAAATGACCGGCATCATTCGATAGGCACATAATTTATCTTAGACATAAGTCAAAAAATAGATTTTTAAAATTTGAATTAAATATAAACTATTAACCTACCATGTAGCTTTGTGTCTTATTATTGACTCTTAAAAATATGAGGGGAGAATGCTAGAAATGCATTTGATTTTTTTAGACATTACACTTCCCAAAATTGAAATGGGTAACAATTTTTGGATTATTCAATATGGAAAGTGATCTATTATTTGCAAACATAGAATGTGTTATTCAAAATGTACAACGTAAGATTGTTGTGGATCTCAAGATAATTTTTTAAAAGGTATGAATCCACTGTAATTTTATGTGGTGTTTTTTAAATAGTAATAGGTAGAAAAGTTTTGCTTATTTATATTAAAAAAATCCATATCCTAAAGAAAATGACAAGTGAAATTATGCATGGGAAATAACACAAGCTTGTCAACCTCAAGCTGATTGTGAGTGGAAATATTGTGATTACGAATCAAATGACAGTCAATCTCTATATGCTTAGTGTGCTCGTGTAGAACAAGATTGCAAGTAATGTTGAGAGCAAAAGTTTTATCGCAATAAAAAGTTGGAAGACGGGTAGAGTGAACCGTAAGCTCAACAAGTAAATGACGTAGTCAAGTCAACTCATAAGTAGTTTCAGCCATAACACGGTATTCGCCCTCTGCTGAGAACAAGAAACAACGTATTGTTTCTTTGCGCGCCAAGAAATAGGACAATCCCTAAGCTTTATAATAAAATCCAAAGTTGAACGACGTGTCATAGATAATTGGCCCAATCTGAATCGATATATCCAGTAAGCTAAAGCGTATTAGTAGTTGTATAAATGTCATGCCCCAGATTCCGAGGAACCTGAGAACGTGAATTTTGAACATAATTTATACTCTATAAGGCACTGCCAAAACTATCTCAGATGCTCAAGTCTCGCCATGTATCATTATACTGTATTTACATCAGCACTGAATATATATCAAAATAGAGTTTTATAAGCTTCACAAGCCTTTAAACAAGGTCAAAAGGAAAACTTGACTCGTGACAGAATGTATTCCTACAACCCTTCATATGCTCTAAAAACTATACATATAAATACCAAAATGTGCATCCCTTTCTGACACCTATATGGAGATCTTCTTCTGTCATATATATAAATGCAAAATTCGTTTAGGCACTTTGAGTGCCGTCATTATTAGCTACACAGTTGACAAGTAAAAACAAATGATGTTAGTTATGAGAAATATTCTAATCGATCTATCAAGTGTCGAAAACAAAAATCAAACAAATATTCGATAGCGAACAATCACTTAATAGTTAACAAATACATATACTGAATAAACTAAGATTTGTTCAACCAATAAATCTCACCAACCTGATATTAAACCAAAAACATTAGCCAACTATGGCCATAAAGTCATGGGACCGTTCCAAAATAGAACTTAAACGAGGGTCGGTCTGTAACGATCCAAAAATTCAAATGGATTTTTCGTTTAAATAAATAATATTATTA
>MKEJ01085397.1:0-11745 GCA_001753735.1 Embelia ribes | reverse complement strand
GCACTCCTTAGCAATCCAGTATACCCCTTTACTGTGACAATCAAAGTGTTATCCAGATTGCTCATTATGACGTCTTTCATGAATGTACGAAACATATTGAGCTTGATTGTCTTTTCATCCGTCATTATGTTCTCTCGGGTATTATTTAATTACGTCCTCTTCCTTCTGCTGATTAGTTGGCAGATATATTTACTAAATCCCATCCACCTAGCAGACTTGCTGAGTTAATATACAAACTCCATATGTTCTCTTCGTTACCACCTTGAGTTTGAGAGGGGATGTTAAGATACACGTACTTAATTTAGTATATTGTAATCATAAATTGTGATCGTAATTGATTCTGTAGTTATTGGCTCATTAGTAGCGGTGATTTACTTCCTTTTTATTGTATCTGTATCTTGTCTATATAAAGGCACCATTGTAATTTATTCTATACATCAATACATATACATTACAACAGTCGCTCTTTTCCTTTTAACAATTTGAAACAAGAGTCTCACCTTAATTGTGGCATTGAAGGTTACTAGAAGCCCCTTTTGTCTACATGCATGGCTGTTTCTCGAACTTCTTGTCCCGTCACCTTGATATTTTCTTGGGAAAGCCATGCGAAAATGAACATCCATCACAATTAAGCAAGGTTATACCAAGTTTGGTCGTTGCATGTGGTTTATCTCCAAAAAATAACTTGAAATTCAGTTAGATAGGGGCGAGATACTTACCAAAGAACGTCTAGGAAGCCTAAAACGCGTATAATAGCCTTCGATGGCTCGGGAGGGCTAAACCTTGGCCAAATTTGGTCTAATTCTCATGCTTTCCACACTCCCTCTCTCTCTATAACCCAACCGAGTGTGAAAATGTGGTATTTTCGTGGCTAGAAGCAGTTTTAACATGTGTGTGGTCTTCAAACAAGTGGCAGCACACGCGGAAAAGTTTCTGTCCGGTGATCTAAAAAATCAGTCGACTGATTTCCTGTCTAAAACCAAAAATTTATGGGAAACAAATAACTCAACTCTACAAATTATCGTCGTATATCAAAAAATATAAGAAGATTAATAGGAATTTATAAAATTAAGGGAAAAGAAAAAGTTAATAGATATCCATTCTACAATGTACAAAAGAAGCTAAACTAGGACACAACACAACCAAGCCCAGAACTGATCATATATTTCTGGATCAATAGCTATAACGTAGATTCGATCAGTCCAGAGCTGTGAGCATGGCCCACATAAGCTGAGTAGAGCCTCAGCCGTAACTTCGAAGATCGAAGCGATAAACCCTCCAACCTTAACCATAAAACAGCGAAAAAAAGAAACAGTTCAGAAATGAAGATACACGTTTTCCATCGGGTATCTACTTAAAATCTGAAAATGCAGTAAATGAATTGTTAAAAATCCAAAAAGCTACAAATCCAAAAAAGTAACTTTAAAAATAAGTCGATAAGAGAATGAAGAGACTTCTGACATGCTAATAAGCAGTCACTGAATTGTTGGAGGAAAGAAACGCATGGCAGAGTCCAAATATGAATGTCTAATTTGGTAGTATCCAATTCGACTTTCGCGGCTTATATTAGAAAAAATTAAGAACTATAAAAAGTATACCCTCACTGTCACTGTTAAACCAAATAGGCGTGTCGCTACCAGAAAATCGCATTTCCATTGCTTGATGTAATAATAACTCTGACAGAGACAGAAAACGCAAGCGGTTCGTGCATTGTTAGCAGAAGAATAACGAAATCCAAATCTTTTCGATCACAAATTTCTTAAGAAAAAGAAAAAGGGCATCGTATGATACCTATCGTATGTTGGCGGCGTAAAACCTGGCACCGGTGCCTTCTGCGCAAAGCCTGCATAAACTAGAACACAATCTAAAGTCATGTCTCAAAGCAACCAATTTCCTCATAGTAAATAAAACTTACTTTATATAGATTTCTCCTCACCTCCACAAAGTTAACACGAGACCCCAGGTACAGAACGCATCAATGAAAAAATAGGAGTAGTAAAAAATTAAAGATATAGACTCATTAAGTTATATTTGAATAAATGCTGCCAAAAATTACAGGAAATGTATGGTGATTATCAAGATCCTAAATAGAACATCATGTATCATTTTTTCTCATAGCTTTTAGCAACAAAGAATTTGAATCCAAATACAATGAACTTTTGTTGCAAATTTGTTGAGTTTGATGCCCAAGTTTAGCACCAACTTTTGACATCTAATGATAAGAAATATACTATTGGCAACGAACAAAAAACATTTATTATAAAATATAGGGCAATCGGCAATGAAATTTTGGTTATTGACAATAACTAGTTTTTTAACATCGAAATATGTATTATTGGTAACAAAATTAATTTTGATTGCTAGATTTGTTATAAATTCTGTAAATTATTGTAGTGGTGGTAGAGCCGGGGGAATCGGTAATAGAGAAGCCTGAAAGCCTTAAACAACATGCAAGTATAAATTATAATTATTTTTTTTCGTTATGAGAGGCCAAACTATATATAAACAGTTTAAGGCACTAGATGTACGATATTTGGTGGGTCTATAAAAAATATTGGGGCAAGCTGAAGCCTCTTGTTCACTTCGTTCGTTAATGTGCAGATTATTTATTAAATACATTAGAAAACGGTATAGTTTTTTTGGTAAAAAAAATAAATATTGATCTCAAAGACTCCTAACGAGTTCAGAAGACCTAAGAAATTTCTAACCGTGTGTTCCTAACATTAAAATTCACGTTTTTGTTACTAAACTAATTAAATTACTTTTACTCCTAATTGTTCCGTGGTTGGTCTCAATGCGAGAAATATATTGGCTAACAAATGACTAATAAATTAGCAAATGTAAATTTTCAACAATCTACTCTCTACGATGAAAGAAAACGAGTTTGTTACACATTTTTGTTTCTAGTTTCCCATGTTATATATATTTTTTTCATATTTCGCCTCCTTGTCAAAGTTTAAAAAAAAAAAAAAAAAATTGAGCTGAAAAATTACAAGCAAGTAAGCCCAGAGAAACGACATCAGCCAATTACGCTTGGGTAGTTTCTCCATAATATTGGATCCATGTTTTAGCATATGTAATGTATGACAGGCTCAAAGTAACATACGTATTATCCCATATATATCATGCATTATAAAATAAAGCAATATTATTTCCATTCAAAAATTATATCCGATTTTTTTAGCCGCTGATATGACGAAAGAAATCTCAACTCAAATCATCAATACGATTCATCTAGAAATCATAAACATGCAAAAATTTCCCTTGATATATCAGCATATAAGAAAATTGGATAAGATTTTTTTATAGAAGAAACATTATCTGTACATGTACATTGCATTATATATATAATATCATATAAACATCTCATATTATGAAATTGCGATAACACATCCATGCATAATATTTTCCTCAAAAAAAAAATTTCGCGTATGTCTTTTTTCCTATCAAATGTAAATTCTATAGGTGGATTGAGGAAAGAAGCATGGATGAGACACAACCCTCCTTGACCTCCAAAATTTTTTCAAAATATCTATATAAATGTTGAAAATATTTTATTTCGTTTATAGGTGGTCCCCTGTTAAAAATATAATATCTTATATAGCTCAAGTGGACTCGGTTCTGGGTTCAACACTTCTTAATATAATAGTGTAATAATGGTAATAAAATTTGAAAGGGTTGTTTGTTTGTATCAAAAAGTTTTCTATTATTTGTTGATAGCGATTTTATGATACATATCTAATTTAGTTTTTTGGTTAATTTATAAACCTAAAGGGTCAATTTTACTCTCATCCCTCACTTTAAAAAAATTCTAAATATATAGTACAACGCATCACGTTTGTCCATTCATCTACGTCTGACTATGTAACAGAAGTTTGATTCTCAATTATGTATGCTTTTTGTATTTCAAAAATCAATTAGTTACTTTATCACATTTTTACTAGATAGTACATCACTTCAAATAAACAAGTTATAATTTATTAGCCAAGCACTACAAATTAGGGCAAAAATGTAATGATCTAAAGTATAATTGACCAACGAAAATAACCTTATTTGCTTTGGCTAGATCCCCACACCAAGGGCAAAGAGAGAGAGGGAGATGTGATTTTTTATTATTGTGGCACAAACGGAAAAAATTAGAATTTTTATAATATTGTGCACCTACATATAAAATACTAGAGCTGGTAGCATTTCCTATCTTTTTCTATATAAAACGTCATTGTTTGAGACGATTTATAAGGTGCCGCTATCACTGATATCTTAAATTTATTATATTATAACAAATTGTCACTCGTCACGGCATTTTGTTCGTAAAATTTTGAAAACCTCACTTCTTAGCCTTTTGCAAAGCTCGTTCGCACACTGCTAACGCTCCCCCCTTTCTACTACCCAACCCTGCTTATGCTCATCAAACTCTCATAGTTATTGCTCGACACACCTTTTTGCCCTTGTTGTTTATCTCCTTTCGATCTCTCCTCGTACGTCGATGCTCTCAAACATCCTTGCTATGAATGTGTATCTCAAACAGTTTTACAAAGAGTATTGCTAAATGGACAGCAAGAGTCTTTACACACTGTTGATGGAAATAAGTTCGAATGCACAATGTGGTGTATCTAAAAATAATAAATGGATTGTGTTACATATATATCCACACCTTAATTATTATTATTATTTTTTTTGTCAATCCAAACTTTGCATCATAAAATTAATTAATATTTACACAGTGGTATTTTTGTAAAACAAATTGAGGCTGGGCAATTGACTTTTCTTGCCCTTGTTCCCTGGTCCATGCGTTCTCTTATTTTCCCTCTTGTTTTTGGGAAAATTAAGCGAAGTGTTTGATAAAAGAAAAATAAAGAGGCTTGAGGGGAGGTTACGAGTTTCGAATTTGAGTACCAACCTATCGAATCCAACTCAAAGTTCGAATCATAGGATAATTGACTTGTCTGAATTCGCGAATAGTTAAAATAATATGTATATATAGACACAAATAATTTATGTTTATATTTATACATATAAATTCTCACCATCCCTAAAAGATATGTACACTGTCTTTTTTTCATTTGTTCCAATATATAGATATTTTATTTATTAGAAATTAAGACAAAAATTAACTTTATTAAAATTTTAGTTCAAAAAAATATTAAAAGGATACAGAAGGAAACATAGCCACGGGCCTTGGCTTTCCATATTTCGCAGCGTCATAGCAATGAAAATGAAGATTACATTATATTTTTCTCAAAAAAAAAAATAATAATAATAAAGTTCATACATTCTTAATCTTTCTCAAATATAAAAAAGGACGAAGAATATGTAAATAAAATATTGCAGAGCCTGACTTTCTACCATCTTATTAAACTAAATTTTTTATAAAGTTTGTCTCCCCAATTTGTCCCTTCTCCAAGTCGTCTAATTGGTTATGCTCTTTATCTAATAAGTGAATGAAAATTAATTGCAGTTAATATAAAATTTTTAATTTTCAACCACTTGGATGTGACTCCAATGTTATATGCGAGGGATAGGTGTCAACAACAGTATATAAATCTGGGTGGTGATAGCGATGGACATGTAGTTAGAATATATTGATTACCTATTTTGTCCCTAATTTTGTCAGCAAGGCAAATAATTTTTGAGGGGTAAAATGGATGATTAATAAATTGGAAAAGGCTTCAATTTTAATCGCCTCAGAACATGTTTGCTTTTAATATAGAAAAGAGTAGTGCCTAAGCCTGTGTGTTGCACGGCGTCATATGCAAGATATATTTATTTGAGTGAAATGGATAAAATAAATATTATTTTTATATTTTTATAAGTAAATAGTTTGAATTGATAAAATAGATTTAGAAGTTGTTTATTTTTTGCAAGAATATATTCCTCGATTATAAACAAAAATCATTTTATCATAATATTTTTTTGTGAAAATCAATTGTCTGGCAAATTTCTTGCTTTTCTCCAAAACATTAATATATAAAAATACGAAAAATAAAAAGAAAACTTATATAAGGTTAAACAACCAAGAATATAACTAGATATCATAACATACTCACCATCAATTTCCCGAGTCACAACAAAAACAAGTAATTTTGGAAAATGAACTTTTAAGCTTTTATTTTGGTCAATGACAAAACTAGGATAAGAAAGAATTAGCAGCAATATGAAGAAAAAAAAAAAAAAATGAAAATTTTCGTTATAAGATGCTGAACCCAAATTTGTCTTGTTCTTTATCTCTCACCTGGCCATAGAAGATCCCTTTTACCCTACATGCATGATAGAAACAAAATGGGTAAGACATCCTAGGCATAAGATTAATTACTAGTTGTATATATTCAAAGTAATATTTTTTTTTGTATAATATAGTGGTTTAGGTATTGAAATTGAAAAAAAAAACAAAAAAATAAAAACAAGCAGACTGTACAGTCAGTTTTTGCTACATTTACTAGTACCATTTAACTTCGGTGTAAACTTGTGGATTGAGGTGAACCTTACTTTATGTTTACAACTCAATGCCTTTAATTCATTGGATGCATTAAAACTAGAAGAATAAACAAGTGTGGTTGCTCTCATTGAAGTAAAGCTATCACATTCCTTTGCTTTTCAATATGAGGTCAGTGAACAAAAAACAATAACAACAATCCCTTCAAATATCCCCAATTCAAACGTACTCAATTGCACAAGAGTAATGATATACGTACAAATAAATGTGTATTAACTGCATATAAACACTGGTATGGCTAGATGCTACCCCTCACATGTTGTCCTGTATTAGTATAGAGCTAGTATGCATTTGCTTTTACTCCTATCATTACAGATTGCAAATCTGATAAGAGTCCAAATAAGCTCTCTTCCTGTACCTATGGTACCTTAATAAAATCCATTTATTTCTTGACAGCCTAAAATCTGTGCCCGTGGATCAGGTCACCTATGATCTAACGGCAATGATCCACCCTAACAATTTTATAATATTTGGGACGATCATATAAAGCAACTCAATCAATATAGCCTTCATTACAACTAAAAATTCAAAAACCAATTCTTCTAATTTTGAGAAAAGAAAAATAATAACCCTTCAAAAGGTGGAACTACGGAGAGTAGCAGCCAAGTCTATCAGCTGTTAGTGAGACGGAGAAGGAGAGACTGACTCATCATCCATCCTTATATGGCCATAAGATCACCGTATTGGCGCATCAAGATAATGGAGCCAACAAACAGCCCTGCAGCTCGGAGTAGCTTCTGCACACAAAAGGGTAAAAGAATCATGAAACTACGAAAGCAATAACAGCTATAGATTGTCTGCAGATAATTGAACAAACAAGACGATTCAATGCATGATAAGATAATGACAAAGAATACCAAAATGACAGAAATCTGCAATAAAGCTTCGGGTGAAACCATTAAACCACAAGGCTGGATTTCATACATGAGAAAGAAAAAGGGAGTGAGAGAAAACAAAGGAGCCAACAGCCAATCTATCACAGCAAAAGCTTCATTTCTTCAAAACTTTTAACCATCATAACAGAATAGCGAAGTACCTAGTTATAATTGTCTTCATTGCATAGCAGGAATTTCATTAATAAACCTAAGAACTTTACAATTTAGACAACAAAAATCAGAGTTCCATTCAATTTGTCGTGCCAAAGTCGTATGGGGGAATTGAAGTTAATTTGGATATAATCTATCATGCAGGTACTTGTTCAGTTAACTACAGTAAGGTGTTGCACTAGCTCAATCTCTCCAGGTACATCATCATCCTTTATTTTAGCCATATAGTTTTCTCTGATGAGTTCTATTTCCCTTATTGTGTTCTCATTTATGGAGAACTCATGTCTTGCTAGCACAATTGCAATCCTCGGCAACTACTCATTAGTTATGCTTCAACGGTTGCAGTAACTTGCTGTCCTCTACTTGGAGCTAATAATTCAACGTTATTCTAGTGATCATATAGTAACTTCCATAAAAATTGAAAGTCCTTGGTGCGCATATCTGAAACTTTTTTTTTTTTTGTTGCTATTTTGAAGATCAAATTTGTAAAGTTACTAGCAGCAACTCTAGTCCACATTTCTGAGAGTTTCTTTTTTTACTTCTTTTCCTTTGAAGAACACATTTTGAAAAGTTACTGGCAGCAACTTCAGTCTTTGTGATCATGCAATTCCTAGACCTGAAGTTGTATTATATTCACTGTACAGCACGTATGAAACTCTGAAACCTAATAAAGTTGTAACAAAAAAAAAAACATAATATTCCGGGTAAATTATATAGAGGGTAGACGCAGTATTAAGGGTCTTAACGCACCAAGTAAACGACGTGAAAGGGAGGATACCTTTGAACACTAAACATGAGTTATATACATGAGGGGAGGAAATATAAATGAAGTAAACAGACAGGATCAGAAACTATGAAAAAGAAAACAGAGAGATTTAACAGTTCAAAACCATGCACAGTAATGTATATGCCTTCTGCATCAGAAGTCCTAAGCCCGAAATCTAAACCCATCAAATTTACTTAAATTACCATCACGTGTTCTAATGACCATCACTTCCACCCCCTCCCACCAGGGGTGGGAGTCAGGGCATAATTTCCACTTGCATATATTAAAATTGAAAATGAAAAAATTATAAAGAAAAAAAGTGTGCACAAAGCTTTGAACCTGCAACCAAACACTATCCATGCATGAGAATCTTAGCAACCAAGACAATGCGTTGTGATATTAATATGGGCAGTTATCAAAAAATTGACAAAAGGTCAAAATTCTACGGAAAAAAATTGACCAAAAGGACTTATTTCATAAGTTACGGAAAACGTGTGGGATGACATTGATTGAAGCTTTTGGACTAAATTGATAAAAACTCAAACCTCCGGGATGTTTTTGATAATCGCCCTATTAAATTTTCTAAAATTTTTCCAAGGACTTGAAATATTAATATCACTACATACTAAAAGAAAAAGGTTAAAAAACAGCATGAGATTCGAACCCACAGCCTTAGGATGACATGTTGGCGTATAACCACTCCCCCCAGGCCTTCTTACGATATTCAGACAGCATACACTCGCACCTTCTTGCCCTAACATGCCTCCGCCCCTGCCACCCACCCAACTTTCTCTCCCCTTAACTTGGTAACTGTATTAACTCATTTTAAACTCAAGTCTACAAACACAAAAAGGAGCCAACAACATATAGAAAGTTAAACATAGTCAAAGCATTACAACAGTATCACAGTGAAGTTGTTTTACCTTCTACACGGTCACTATTTGAAACTCAATCTTCCGGATTAGAGTAATTCAACTGAGGAAAAATAACAAGAAGTCTCTTGAACAACAAACTTCGTCTAGGAGAAACCTAGTAACCAGTTCATCGCGTGAGAGCGTCAAAGTTTAAGAAATTCTAAGGTAGTTAACTGTGAGTGAGAACGGGAGATAGTACACACCTTCTCTATGAAGAATTATGGTGACCCAGGGAGCAATCAATATATGATTATCGAGAAGGATCAAGCCTAAAACTTACTAAAGGCCAACCCTAATATATATGGCACAAAGTGCGCTCTTCCCCTCTTCAAACTCATTTACCTTTTACATTCTCAACCCCACACAAGGCTTGTTAACTTGACACTCGTACTTATATGTATTTCAATTTCTTTTTTTACCAAAAACTGAACATTTTAACTAATCACTAAGAAAGTCATGCTCGTAAATCTTCACAATTATTCACTACCCCCCAATCTTGGGTTTATTCAAATAGAAGTGAAATAAGGAAACTAAATTTTATATTACAAATTTAATATTGAGTTGTGCTACATCAAACCAAAAAACCTACCCAAAAACCTTATATGACACTAGCTATGAAAATGTATTCCAATACATAAAATGTGATACAATTAAAAATAACAAGTAAATTATGCCACATATGGATTCACGTCAGTGCATAAAATTTTTGGGTAGAGAAAAAGATGAGTAAAGCATTTTTCTTTAGATTTAATAGGAAAATGATTCTGCTCACCTTTCCTGTACCCAATTTACTTGCCATTCGTGGGTGAGCTAATGTGTCACAATTTACTTGCTATTTTGGGTTGTAACATATTCTATGTATTGAAACACATATCTATAATTAGTATTGGTAAGATTTTTGACTAGATTTTTTGGTTGATTTGGCACCTCTTTATTTGATAATCGTAATAGAGATCCTGCGAAAAGCACCAAATAAAACCCCATGAAAAATTATATATATATATATATTATTGTTCTATCTTTTCTTACACAAAAACAATAAAAAATGGGAGCGAAAAAAACCACACGCTGTTTGTGGCATTGACTAACAGTTTTTCAATGGATGAGCAAATTATAAGAGGATTCATTAAGAGGAGAAGCACATGTTTCTTTATTAAGATTAAATCAGGATTATTTCGAGCGAAAACCTGGGAACAAAAAAGATAGTAAGAGCACCCACACCAATCTTTCTAAAAGAGAAGTTTCTCTCATTTAATTTCTCAAATGGGAAATCTTGGAGCAGAAATGTTCTACTCTTTCTCCTTCTAGAAAGATTTATGGAATCAGAAAATTTTTACAGTGGAAAACTTTACTCAGAAACCTAATATTACTCATTTCTTTTCTCTTCTTAAATGTTTTTCATTCTTATTAGTGGTGGCTATCTACCTCGCCAGAATATTATAACATTATATATATTACTTCCTAATACTTTTGAAGTTTTGATTGATGTGTGCAATTTCTAAAATTGGTAATTAGGTATTCTATAAGGTGGAGAAAGCAAAATTTTGATTTCTAGAAAGTTTTTTAAAAAGACGGGTGCGCCTTTCCAATGCTCAAATATGGTTTCCAAGTGGTCAAGTGGTAGCTGCACCTATTTAAGCTAATTAAATGAGTAAATTATTAGAGCATACCTTGATCCTTTTCTCTTTAGAAAGGCTATAGAATCTAGAGAGAAATAATACAGCAGATTTCTCAATAGGAAAGACTACTATTTACAATTTCACTCATTAAAAAAAAAAAAAAAATCAACAAAAACTACAAAACCAAAATTAAAATTATATGATACTCGTACATGATGAATAACAAACATATTTTCTA
The DNA here is from genome assembly GCA_001753735.1 of Embelia ribes. Taxonomy (NCBI): domain Eukaryota; kingdom Viridiplantae; phylum Streptophyta; class Magnoliopsida; order Ericales; family Primulaceae; genus Embelia; species Embelia ribes. The sequence continues at coordinate 669 of MKEJ01085397.1, read as the reverse complement.
TTAGTGAGCTTAGAAGTTCATCAAGCAAAAAAAAAAAACATATTTATTTCATTAAATCAGAATTATTTAGAGTAGAGAATTGGGGACAACAACTACAGCCAATTACTGAATTAATGGTATATAATTAACATCAGAGACTAGATCCGTAACATATGAAATGAAAGTGAACAATTGTAATAATAACCAAATTAAATAGATATATACGTATATAGGAACATAGATATACATAGGGGAATACCATGTTGAGAGCCCAGTTGCCTTCGTTGTGCACCTGCGAGTGCCAGAACGCCTTGATCTTATCCACTGAGATCACCGTGTCCGCCATGGAAGCACAGAGAGAGAGAGAGAGAGAGAGAAAGAGAGAGAATGGGGAGAGAGACCTCGTTTAGGGTTTTTTAGCTTTGGGTCTGATTTACTTAAATGACTGAAGTGGCCTCGCTCTAGCCGCAGAGTTTAAGGAGTTGCGTAGGGGTATAAATGGGTGGTTCAATATCTGGGCATTTGAGGGGTGAATTCAATAACACAAGTGGTGTCCCTTTAGTTTGGAAATAGTTCTTTTTGGTCCGCATAGTAATAGTTTTGTTTTCAACTTTAAGAATCTTAGCTCTAAAATTTAGAAAATATAATAATAATTTAGATAAAAGTAAGTCTCCACACGTTCCCATCTTG
>MKEJ01085396.1:0-15804 GCA_001753735.1 Embelia ribes | reverse complement strand
GGCTCTACCGCAGATGGAGAGATAGCAGCGAATGGGGGAGGGAGAGAGAGAGAGAGAGGGCACCGCCGCGAACAGAACGCGAAGAGAGGGAGAGAGAGAGTTAGGGTACCGCCGCGAAGAGAGAGAGAGAGAAACTGAGCGCTGGTTTGAAATTTATTTTCCAATTTTTCATTTTTTTTTACATTGCAACCGGTTATAAGAGGTTGCAAGTTACATTGATACCTCACTCAGCCACATAAGCGCCATGTAAACATTGCATGACAATTTAATTGGTTATTATTGATTCTTGTACCTACAGCAAAAGTGCATTCCTTTACAAAACTTACAACCAAAAAAAAAAGCCAAAGGCAATGCCCTGTAATATGAAAGATTGGGGATCAAGTTTATTGGATTGTGTGTATTAATATATTTAAAAAGTCCAGTTTCCTCTTTCGTAGTTTTATCTTATGTATAAATTAGGAAAGTATAATAAACAATAAAGAAATAAATTAAAGTTTTCTGGGGGAAGTGGTTTCCTTTTCCTAAGAAGATTTCCTACAAATCTATCTATCTATATATTTCTAACAAAATAATCAATTGAAAAATATAATTTTCCCAGACAATATTTTATTTCCATAATTTTCCGACAAGATAGTATGTTTATGGAAATAAATAAAATAGTAATTTGGAGCCAAGTTCAGTTTTTCCATCTTAGTAAAACTTTCCTATATTGATTATTTACCGTGTTATTGGACAAGATTATCCACCAAAGAGGAAATGACAGTGTTTATTTAAAGGCTCGATTAAAATCTAAACTATACATCTAAATCTTTGTAGTAAACAAGTTGTTTGAAATATTTCTTAAAAGCTCAGCTTATTTTTGTCTTAAAATTAAATTTGTCAGATGGATAAAAGTTCAATTTCACTTTTTGAAGTAGAGCCCGAATCATATGGAGAGCTGATCACGATATTGTCTATCGATGGCGGAGGTATCAGAGGGATAATACCGAGCATCGCTCTCAGTTTCCTTGAAGACCAGCTCCAGGTAATTCAATTTTGTATTGTTCGAATTTTTGTATTACTTTTTTGCATTATAAATGGTAATAAAAGCATTCTGTTAACATTTGTATGCTAGAGTTGATAATTGATATCAATAGTTTTAGTATAATTATTGTTATAAATTAGGTCCAAATATATATTGGGTGGCCACTAAACTTGTTGACAAGAGCGCGAACTAAAATTCTCTTATTCTTATTTTGAAACATTTCTTCAGAAGTTTAAAACGAAAAAATGGTTAAAAACGTAAATTCTACGCGTGCTTTACGAGATGTATTAAAAATACGGATGTTTTTTTTTAATAAGTCTCATATCAATTGATTTTTTTTTTTCAATTACGCGTAATTTATAGTAATTAAATGTATTCAGCCCCACTAAACTACATCTAGGCCATTGTTTCATGTCTAAGCCATGAATTAGTTGCCGCATAATGAATTTGTTATTAATTTATTATTATTATTTTGCAGTTTAGTGTAGAATTGTGTAAGCTAGTTTAGCGTTGTCGATCTGATTTTTCTTTGTCGTGTTGTATTTAGCAAATTGTAAGTAAAATTATTTTTCCATTAATGTGCAGAAATTAGACGGCGATGATGCGAGAATTTCAGACTACTTTGATGTAATTGCGGGAACGAGCACCGGTGGACTTGTCACGGCTATGCTCACTGCCCCTAACCAAAAAAATCGCCCAATTTTTGCTGCAAAAGATATTAAGTCTTTTTATCTCGATCACTGCCCTCGTATCTTCCCTCAAGATAGGTATGAAATTTAAATTTATCTCGATTATTTTTTCAGTTCGTAGACTGTATAATCATATTTTTGCTCAGAATATTTTGTTTCTCCCCTTGAACAGAGGTGCATTTACGAAATTGAAAAAGGTGTACAAAGCGATAGCCGGACCAAAATACGACGGGAAATATTTGCATAATATCGTTCAGGAAAATTTGGGGAATTGTCGGTTGCATCAAACATTAACGAATATTGTGATACCGACTTTCGATATCACAAGCCTTCAGCAAACTATCTTCTCGAGTTATGAGGTGAAGTCTCGCTTATATATATATATATATATATATATTTGTATTTGTATTGATAACAAAGCTTGTGAATATATAAATCGTTTAATTTCCCTCTTTCAAAATTAATTTTCAGTTGAGCTTTGGAAACAATCCAGAAATTTACTATGCAAGTTTTTCCCAAAATTACTCTAAGCCAAAATTTGCTTCTAATATTTCTTCCTTTTTTTCCCGGTTTCAAATTACTTATCTGTATAGACTAGATTAGTGAAAGTACTAATTACTATTAATTTTATTTGTTCAGGCCAAGAGAAAACCTAGTTTAGACGCGCTACTATCGGATATCTGCATTGCCACCTCAGCTGCACCAACTTACCTCCCCGCGCATAGTTTCGAAACTACAGACTCTTCAGGAAAAGTGAGGCAGTTTAATCTAATCGATGGCGGGATAGCAGCAAATAACCCGGTAACTTTTTTATTTTTAATTCCTCAAAGATGCAATCTTGATTAAGATTTTTTTTTTTTTTAATTTTCTTCGAGCGTTTCACATCACAGTTACTAATTAATTTGCCGTCGCAGACGTTTTTGGCCATTGAGGAAGTTTCAAAGGAGATTAGTCGGGGATGTGACGGATCAAGAAAATTTCTCGTTTTATCGTTAGGCACTGGCTCATCAAGGACGGAAAAGAAATATCAAGCGGACGATGCAGCTAAATGGGGCATTTTGGGGTGGCTAACAAACGGAAATTCAACACCGGTGATCGACGTGTTAAGCCAAGCTAGCGAGGATATGGTTTATTTTCACGTCTCGACATTTTTCCACACGCTTCAATCCGAGAACAATTACCTCCGGATACAAGACGACACGTTACATGGGGATGTTGCTTCGGTTGACATCGCCACTAAAGAAAACTTAGAAGCTCTTGTTGGGGTTGGCGAGCAATTGCTGAAGAAACCGATTTCAAGGGTGAATTCAGATACGGGGTTGAACGAGCGTTGTGGTGATGGTACCAACGAGGACGCACTTAAAAAGTACGTATCGCAAACACATTGCCTGCTTATAGTGTCTAAAATTTAGCTAGATTTAAAGTCTTGCAAAATTATTATTATTTTTTTATTTTATTTTCCGTGTTGCATAGTATGAAGATATGCAGGTTTAGGCCGTGTTTATAATTTTATAATCATAATACTGATTTAGCAGATAGATCAGTACAAGATCTATCATATTCTAATTGGAAAATTTTCATAGAAGTTATATTGCAGTACCTCCAGATTGCCACACGCTGATGCTTGTTGACTGATAAACCATCAAATTTTAGATAATCTACGTATACACAGAATCCTAAATTGATTAGCTTTACAAGCCGTGGAGAAAATTCTACACAGATTTTACGTGAATCACATCACTCACATTTTAAGTGACCTAGATTTTACCAGGTCCAATATTGGAATTTTTTTGAACATAGAATCATATATTTTTCTTGTGAACTCTCATATTTTCTGTAATGATAGCGTTAATGGCTTCATCACGCACATGAAGCATGAGATTCTGGCTTCATCATCATTCCTTTCTTACTGGTCTTGTTCTACATAAATCTTTTGAAACTAACTTTGCTTCCTTATCAAGCTTCTTGCTCTAAGATTTCGCTTCTCGACATGTTAAGAATTGGGAGCGTTGCCTTTTTTGGCTACTAAATTATGTACCTATGGAAGTTGTTCAATACTTTAAGTTTCTTGCTCATTTATGATATGTAACAAAGCTCTTGGAATTTTTACTGATTTGACAAAACAGATCATGTATTTCCTCTGTCTTATCATAGGAGAGAGCTGAAGTTAGAGACGAGGTTGATGCAAAGCCTCTGGAGTTGAATGGAGGTAGCATTCAATTTGACAATGTTCACTTCAGGTGTCAATTCACCATTTCTCTTGTATAATAAAATATAAACGCTGAATATACGAGTACGAGCAAATTAGGTGGTGGTGGCTGATGCATAATTTTATGTGCCTTTGTGTAGTTACTTGTCGGAAAGACAGATTCTTGATGGTATATCCTTTGTTGTGCCCGCCGGGAAAAGTGTGGCAATTGTTGGAACCAGTGGCAGTGGTAAGTCTTGAATGTTCCATGATCCTCCTACTAAAGTGATTCTAAGGTGTTCGGCAGATTGATTCCCAAAATAATTTTTAGAAATTTTCTAGAAGCACAGTTTTACAAACTTTCAGGAAGTTGCTTTTGTTGATTACAAAAATTATTTTTTGTATGAAAATTGAAATAATATAAAAATAGAAGAGTTCCCAAAACTAGTGAAAATGAGGACCAGAGCATGAGCTTAAATTTCTGTATAAAAACTTTAACAGAACCTAAACTCTTTAAATAGTTTTGGATTGAAATAGTTTTGGAGTGAACAATTCTTATTTTGTAACTTCATCTGAAGGGAGTAGAACAGATTTTTAGGTGTTCTTTATCCTAGATATGGCCCTTTTTTTGTATATCTTTGTTTTAGAGTTTTACTTACCCAGAGACCATCGGTTCACAAGATTGTGACAAGTGTCCCACTAATATATTAATTTCCAAAAAAATATAAAAAAGTAAATCTAAATCTCTCTATTTGTCTCTCCTTTAACTGCGCTTCACACGCCTCTCTCTCCTTTCCTGCCTCTCCTCTCCCTCCCTGCACTCCTCTCTCTCTGCACTATGTATCTTCTCTTTCTCTCTCTTTACCTGCAGTAGATAGAAGCACAAGCGGTGGAAGTTGAGGGCAGTGGCCGGTGGCAAGACGGAACAGATTGGTTGGCAGTGGAGGGATAGGGTGGGACTTGAGGAGAACTGTAGCGACGGAGTGTCGTTGTAGGGGTGTAGGGGCATGGCATCGGCGGTGGCGAGTGGCACGGAACGGCGGAGAGAAACGGGAAATAGAGAGTTCAGGGAGATGGAGGACCATGCTGATTTTTTAATTTTTTTTAACGGTTATATTAGAAGGCTATTAATTAATGGTACACTTGCCATAATCAGAGTCCCATACACCGTTGATATATGGAAGTTTGTTAAATTCTTTGTTTTAAATTTTAAAAGAGTTTAGCTTCTATACACTGACCGTGTATAGGACCCATACATCATCGGCTTACTGTATCGTGACACATGTCCAACTAATTTATTAATCCCTAAAAAAAATTGAAAAATAATCTAAATGTCTATCTCTCTTCTCTATCTTCACTCTCACCCCACTAGCTCGTTTCTCCTTCCCTCTATCTCTCTCTATCTTCTCTATTGTGTATCTCCTCATCTCTTTTGTTACCCATAATAGATCGAGGCATTGATAAATGCGGAAGGTATGAGGCAGAGGGTGAGGGTAAGGGCAGTGGCCGCCGGAGGCAAGACGGAACAGATCTGCTGGCGCGGAGGGATAGGGAAGGGCCGGAGGGAAAGGGCGGCAATGTAGAGGTATGGCATCGACAATGGCAGAGCGGTGGGGGACAGTGATCTTGGGAGATAGAGGGCCAGAATAATTTTTTAATATTTTTCAACTGATAGATTTGGGGCTATTAAATAATGGTACACTTGTCATGATCCTGTAAGCCGATGGTGCATGGGTCCTAGACGTCGGTATATGGAAGTTAAACTCTTAAATAAAGTGGATGTTTTTTTGTTAGTTTTCACTTTGAGTTTGAAAATTGAGAAAATTTGTCTAGTATTAAGCTTTGTAAAATAGCTGAGTAAAAAAAAACAAAGAAACAAAAAGGAACTGGTGTTAACGGTTTGAGGGGGTCCCTGACATCAAGCTTCAGGACGTTGGATCACATAAACCACGAACTAGGAACTGCAAGGACGTTAGTGTTAACGTTTTCACACACACTCTCACTGTTACACACAAAAACAAAGGTGATGTTTGTTAACCTTGTAGTCTTGTTTGTCGTAATCTGCGTTGTTCTTTGTTAAAAGTTTTTCATCTTGCATCAACAAACAACTTGATGTGTAGAAGCATACATGCTGCAGGCAAATCAACCATTCTTAGATTGCTGTTCAGATTTTACGACGCGCAATCTGGAAATGTAAGCCTTCTATTTATATGCTATGCCGTCAAGGTTGTTTTTTTTTCTGTTCATTATTTCTGAAGCACCAATTCTCTGTCTATACAAGTCTAAGAAGTTTGATTTGCTCTCCCTTAATTCTTCCACATGCTGACAGTTTTAATTCTTCCACATGCTAACAGTTGCTACTTGGCAGATAAAGATAGATGGACAAGATATAAGGAAGGTAACCTTGGGGAGTCTCCGGAAGACTATTGGTGTTGTGCCTCAAGACACCGTGAGTTTGAAAAGTTCTGTTATAAAGACTTTCCAATTGTCTTCATGTTTTCTTTTGTTATTCTAATTTTTAATAGAACTAACCCATGCCATATCAGGTTCTTTTCAATGATACAATATTCCACAACATTCATTATGGCCGCCTTTCAGCAACATCGGAGGAAGTATTTAGTTCAATTGCTTATTCTTCATTGCTTTGTTGTAGAGTAATTCTCTGTACAGTTGCGTACTCTTTCATGTTCATACAACTCCCTTCTCCTTTCTTCTTTAGGTGTATGATGCTGCTCGCCGTGCAGCTATTCATGACACTATTCTGAAATTCCCAGAAAAGTATTCAACAATTGTTGGGGAACGAGGTCTGAAGGTTAGGGCCCTACCCATTTTTACCTTCTTTTTTGCAAATGTTTTTTCGATATGCATGTGTTAGTAATTCCTCAGTTAATAGATAATTTATTATAGGGCTATTATAATGGACTAGATTCATTATCTATCTAGTTACTAGTAAGTGAAATGGAACTAATATAATGGTCAAACTCTAACTTGATATGATTTGGATCCTTGTACATTCCCTTAACAATGAAGATAAATGATACCCTTCGTAGTAACATCTCCAACATTCCCCACAAGATGAACACCTATAGTCAACTAAACAAACTTACCTTTAAAACAAAAGAATAGGTAATGATACAAGCACGTCTCCAAAACAAAGTCGACCACTTACTACAACAAATTAAAAATCAGAACAAAACTCTTTTTGGGGTTCCTACAACTGATTGGAGTACTTTGAATATCAATTACAGCATATCGACCAATCAAAGAAATTTTAACTGTCTGCCAGATATAAAAACTACATTTGTGTAAACCAAATCAAGCAAAGCGAAGTATCTCTATTTTACGAGAGGAAAACCAAGCTATTATTTGAATTTCATCTAAATGAAAAGCAACTTTATTAGGCTGTTTCAATATTCATTTGGACCTACCCATAAATATCTGTTAAATGTAAGGGATAGTAAACTGGAAAAAATAACATGATTATATTTTGATTGATAAATAGGATTCTGATGTTAATATTTTATTTTGAATTGTTATAGTTAAGTGGCGGTGAAAAGCAACGTGTGGCACTTGCTCGTGCATTCCTCAAAGCTCCTCCTATTTTGTAAGTATCCTTTCTTGAAATTTAGTCGCTTTTTCTATTTTTTAAATTAAGCTTTACCCTCTGTGCTCCTGCGAAATTATTTCCCTTTTAGGCTCTGTTTGTCTGGATTTAAAAATGTTATAATTAGTCTTTGCTTTCGCATCTGGTAAAAATCTTTGCATTTGAAAATTTATCCGCAAAGAGATGCACAGTTATGTCACGGATTTTTATTTCCTTGATGTCATTTTGTGCTCGTGGCTTGCGAGGCAGGTAGCTATGAGCTTTGTCTGCTGGACAAGGCTGACTTTTGTGTAGAATCCTAACTGAGAAGTTTGACATATCTGCATACACAAAAATGTTTAAAAATGGCGCATCCATATGCCTATACATGCAATGTACTCTCCAATGTGGGTTGTTATTTAGCGATTAAAGAGGAACTAGTGTTCCAGTTTCTGGAGACAAATGCATATGTTTTGACCGTTGGGGGCACCCCACCCCCTTCCATCCCAAAACTGCCCAGACAACTATTATTCGTGTGAAATTTGTAGATTTAAAATTCTCATGCTAATCGTGTTGGCCTGCTTCAATTTTTAAGCACTTCAGCTCTCAAGGCAAAATTCGGACTTCGTCTCTACTGTTCCCCTTTTGGTATGGAGATGCAAAGTATCTCCATTTGACTCTGCTTTACTTATACTAATTGGGTTTCTATTACTTAGGCTTTGTGATGAAGCTACTAGTGCTCTTGATAGCACCACAGAAGCGGAAATTTTGAGTGCTTTGAAGTTCCTTGCCAGTAATCGAACTTCTGTCTTTATTGCTCATAGGCTTACGACAGCAATGCAGTGCGATGAGGTTTGTGTTCTTGGCGGTTTACCTATTTTTATCCAGTTCAACTTGGGATATATTAGCATATTGCTCGTTTTTCCTTTCATAGTGGTTTCTTTATTGTATGTCTAGTTAGGAAGTCATCTGTTAGATTTCAAGTTGTGTGCGCTAAAGTTCGTATCAAATCATATGTGAAGTCCTTCAGAATTGATGCCTACTAAAACTTAAAAAAAGAGAAGTAACCTTTAATCTTCTAAAATTAATTTTTTTGGTTTAATTCACCATTTGCATTAAAGAGAATGGTTACAGATTGATTTGCTTTGGATGAAATGAAAGAGCAGAAAATTGAATAAAATCATGGGTACAAGTGTTAATAATCAAAGTATCACAAAAATGTATATATCTTTGTATACCTCTTGTTCAAACCAATGAAAGGGACTCTTGGTGCTCAGCAAAAATGTTTGTCCGCCACCTATCTACAGGGTTACCATTTTCTATGTAGCTTTATTCACTTGTCAAAATGTTTTGATAACAAAAGAAGAAGATCCCTCTATGCTGCTAGTTGAATTATGATTTCTAACTGCTGTTTTCAGATTATCGTTCTGGAGAATGGTCAAGTAGTGGAACAAGGACCACATGAAATTCTTCTGTCGAATGCAGGAAGATATGCCCAATTATGGGGACAACAAAATAATACGATTGATGGACTTGATATAGCCCTTAGAGTTGATTCATCAAGAGACGCATAACCACCTCCCGAAAATCTAGTTACAGAAAAGGAAAGCAACCCTCCCAAATACTGTACTATGTATCTTTGTTCATGCCTTGTATATTAGTTATTTGAATTAGTCATTTAACATAAAATGATATATATTCGGCACCTTTCTTTGCTATTCATAAATGAGCTCGTTTTACTGTATAATGATGGTACTTTTTCCCCTTTCACTGTATATAAGGGGCTGTAACTTTTTATCATTCTTAAGATACATGATACAGTCGATAAAGTTAAAGCATGGTCTATGTCGAAGATCAAATGATATTCAGTGCGATGAGAGGGATTTTGACAATTTGCCATCATTATGACCTGCACTTGTTGTCTTACACCGTGATTGAGTCATGTTCAGCTATATCTTGCAATTTAATCGTCCTTTTCTTGTTGTGAGCCTCAATTTTTAGTTTCCTTTTGGTTTTTCAGTGTGAGAGTTTTAAGGATGTGCAAGTATTCTGTTGTCTTACACCGTGATTGAGTCGTGTGAATTATTGTTCAGCTATATCTTGCAATTTGATCGTCTTTTTCTTGTGAGCCTCAATATTTAGTCTCCTTTTGGTTTTTCAGTCCGAGAGTTGTTTGAAGTATATGCATCGGGTTTGGGTAAAATTTTAGTTCATGTGAAAAGATATAAAATGCTTGAGCATCCGTGTTGTGGAAATTTTCAACGCACTTGTATTGCTATGAAATTATAGTCCTTTGCTTACCTTTTCGTTTAGGAGAAGATGAACTTTAATAGTTACTAAGCTTTTTTATCCTTTCTAAATCTTTTAAGATCATATTCTTGGCTTTGTAAATCGAAAGTGATAAACCATCAAACGTTTTCAAATGTTTTAGAACACAATTTTAAGGGGAAACTCTCAGAGTATAGGTCATATCTCTACATCCGCAGGTCACGAGGTGGATCCTTACTGGTGTAAAATTTTTGGGTTTAACTGAGACCTATGGTTTATGGACATTTTTGGATTATTACAAAAAATTATTGTCTTACTGTTTTAATTTTTTTTAATGTTCGTCCATTGTAACACAGAAATTAAAATGTCGGGGAATAGGCTTATTTCCCATACAAATTTGAGGGTCCAAGTTACGGAAATATTGAAAACAACACGAAGAACATCCCAAAAAAGATAGCAAAACTTGAAGAAAAATCCGATTCTTGTAAGCATCAACAAGATTATATATATAAATCTGAGCTAATGTCATGCTTAGTAATAGTATTAACAGCACATAGACAATGGTGCGTTCCCTTCGTGCCTTTGCACGAATTGCGAGTTCAAAGTGAGAAAAGTTATTGTATTACAAGAAAACGAGAAAATCGTTGCTTTCAATGAAGGTACATGTGTGACAAACTCGTACCTTACCAATCACAATGATCTGCTCTCGCGGGCTCATACCAGTTATGTTGTAACCAGGTGTACTTCTTGGTACCGTCGGGGTTAGATGGGTGCGTTAATGACAATGTGAACGGTGTCGATCGGGAAAAGCTATTATTGAAAATTAATAATAACGACAATGATGACAGTGCTTAAGTTACTGGGGAGGAATTAGAGTTTGACGATCGTATATCTAACATGAAGGATTTGTACTGGAGACCATCAATCCGTACTAGAGGTACCGGAATAAGTACAGATTTTAGATTGCTTTTCTTTCGGTTACCTTAATTATGCTCTCCGTTTGCATGATAAGTCACAAACAATCAACGCATATATGCTTTGTAGCTCGTTGGTAGAGAACAACACGATTGTGGGCACTACTATGAGGTAGAGGCAATCGTGACCTTTTGTTGTCTCTGTCTGCAAATTACGAAGTTAATGATTTAATGTAAACTATATTTTTCCATTTGGATATTAATTTCATTTTGCATTGGTAATTTGTTTTTAAATTGTTGAGATATTACAAGATATGAATCACGATGGAAAGGAATCTTACATTACGTTTGTTAATATTTATGCAAAGTATTAGTTGGCTTTGGCAACAAGACAAGTCCACGAAAGGCATTTCGGGTTTTGGTTGCTTATACATGTTATTAGAAATTACTAAAAAATATTTCAATTTCCAGAAACTAATCATTAATACGACGAAAAATGAGAAATATAAAAGGGAAATAATAGGAGGGAGCTCCATAACAATAGAATTACATCTATAGCAGCTTACACAGTCAACATGAGATAATGCCTTAACCAATACAAAGTACTAATAATAAACTCTAATAATACAATTTAAGCATTCTATAATAATTTTCTCTTGGTTTTTCCCCTTTTAGTGAGTATAAAATGATCAAATTAACATAAAAGTCTCACTGTCTCAGAACTAGTTCAAAAGTTCCATCATTTTTGGGTCATAAAGACAGTAACAATACGAGTAACTATGAAACATGATTGTCATCCTTTAAATAGTATTTACAATTTGCCATTTCCCAATTCGTGGTGCTTAACTCGACTTAAGGCGAGTCAATTCATTAGATTCTGCTGCTCGTGAAACCAACGATTCAGAATGTACGCTGGAATAATGCAGTATAATACGCCCGTTTTTGTAGAACTCAACAAGATGTTTGGATCGATCCGGGCCAACTCGATTGTAACTAACACTGGCGACAATCCTACTAGAATAACTAGGTGCGTTGCTAATATTGTTCTCCAAATAATCGTAACGCACTAAATAATAATCATGTCTAGTGCATAACGTCAACAGTGCACTTAGCTAGGGGGTGGACATTTGACCTGCCACATACCGGGTCTACAAACTAGTACCGGTGGATCCTATCCATACTCGATCCCAGACCCTCTAGAATTGCAAGGAACAAGTTGGATATGAGCCTGAAGCCCAGACTCGAGTTCCCACCTCGTGTGCCAACCCTGACTGACAACAATGTCGGGCGACTGACATATATAGCAAAATAGTGGACTGAAATGCCGGTAAACTGAACCTGCCCACGGATCATAACCATATTGCATAACTTTAGGGTACGGTCGGATAAGCCTATATTTCTGGATTTAAGTCCGTCTGCCCGACGGATAAATGAACGATCCAAAATGCAACAAGACAATCAAAGTTCCCCTTGCACTCATGATAGTTTAGTTCTTTTTTTTTTTCTCAAAATAGTAGATTAAGGTTTTCACCACGTGTCAGCTAATGTTTAGTCAAATACTATATTAACGTCTATGCATGCATATAGGGCAAAGCTTGACAATGTACACACACTACTATGAAATCAACACTCCTATTTAAAAATGGGAATCTACTTGAATTGGCATTACCAGATTTCCAAAAAAAACTACCTCAAAAGAACGAAAACAAAACTAGCGGAGGTAGACAGATGATTAAACAATACACATGCCAATTTCTTGGTAACATTAATATAGCATAAAAGCTGTACTTCCATTTTGGAAATGCACATGGAACTGGTTTTTAAATTAGACTTAACAAGTGATACAATTTTCAAGGAAATTTAATAATGATATAATTTGGAGTAGGTTAAGATGTAGAACATTAGCAAAGAGTTCAACACTAATCTAGGTTGGTAAGCGGCTAATTCATTGGTGAGATTTTTTATTTATTTATTTATTTTTTCATTTTTTTTAGAACTAGATTAATTAGTGAGAAATGGCGGCAAAGGCTGACAACAATATGTATGTAGTTAATAAATAGATAACACGAGAAAATTTATATAATTTATTCTATATTTGGGTGGAAAAAGTTTATTCCGTCACTGATTTATGACAAAAAGTTGTGTAGAAATTTACACTTCAACTACTATGTTTAAGATAATTATATAAAAATTAAACATCATAGGTGTTTTGGTTACTTTAATTTCATATAGTCGAGCCCTAATTTTGTTCATCACAAGTCCAATTCAGACCATGTAATGATGTAAATATTGTGTATCAAAAATAATTCCACAGGTAAAATGTGAAAGGCTACGGCAAAAAAATACAACTACAAGCCATGCTTTTAGAGGAATTGTTATGTTATAAGACAAATTATTTTCATGATTTACATCATATAAAATTTTATATGAAATTATTAAATCTCCTATCGTGTCATTTATTCATTTAGGTCATTCACATCAGTTTCTCTTAACAAAATTTTAAAATAAATAAAAAATGGTTTTATCTTTATTTTACAGAATCTATATTCACTAGACTCTACATCATATTACCTATTAAGTTTTCTATAATATTTAAATAATATTTTTACCTTCATTATTGTTTATTTCAAATTATATCTATATATTATTACATATAATTAATTTTGCCAATAATATTGCTCTCAATCATAGTAATAAAAAAATCCATAAGTTTTAAATATTAGAAATTAAAATTTAATTTTTATATTCATAATATAAGTTGGAAAAAAATTAAATTAATTGTATTTACAAATCATATAATATACAACTATACCACATAATTTTCAAAATGACCAAGAACATAAAATTCAAATTATGTATAATATCATCATGTATATAATGTAATAATTAATTTTTTATTTTTACAATATTTGTAATAATATCCATAACCAAACTAATAGATGCTTTAATGCAACTAATTATTTAAGGGATAAGTTTAGTAATTGAAACAAGCACATGTACTCAAAATATGAATAAAAATAGAAAGAGATTGAGAAAACAAAAAAGCAACATGCAAGAGTAGCAAAAGAGCATGGAGAAAAAAATAAGTTATTTTTTACTTAATGATTTTTTGTTTCATATATTTGAATAATCACTTTACCTATCTTTTATTTTAAAAATAATGAGTAAAATGATTCTCAGATTACAATGTCAATACCTATTATCTGATAGTTGGGTACTTAAAATATGAAAAGACACTATTTACAGTCTGTAATACAAATGCTCTTACTGCAACAACTACGAACTGTAAGTCTTTAATCACAACTCAGACTGTCACTACAGTCTTAGACACACACTGTTCTGCAAAAAATGTCTTGGTTCCCTATTTTCACTGACATTGTTTTTAAACTAAAATTATATATATATATATATATAATGTTTAAAAGTCAAATAATAGGGCCTACGAGTTTAAAAGGTTGGTCATTTAATCGGAACAAAATGAACAGAAGAAGAAAATGCAATCATGCTAAAATGTAATTTATCGGACTTCTTAATTACATTGCTCGTATCTTAAACGACAGCTAATTTAAACGGAGGGAGTACTGATTTATGACAGCATCATACATGTGAGAAACAATTTAATTAGTAGTACCATAGTAAAACTACACCAAGTTACATGTACGCGAAATAATTATGGGCTGCCAAAAATAACTTTTCCAAGAACAAAATGAGTTTAAATATATAGTTAAAGAAATGAAAATAAAAACTTAGATTAAAATTTTGGATGAGAAGAAGTATATAAGTTTAGGAATAAGGATTAGATTTACTCACCCTTTTATATTGCTCCTGCAAAGGGAAAAACGTAAGATCTCAAGGCAACAACAGTGAAGAGTGCGTGTTATTAGGTCGTTCATTCATGTGTGCGAGTCGATTGAAATTGGTAATGTGTGGTAAAACAGATTTTCAATAAAAGAAATGGAACCAAAGAAAAAACAGTAAGGGGTTGTATTAGTGTTCTATACCACCACGCACACAACCAAAACACCATGTTGGTTGTATGTTACAATTTTATTGATACAAAAAAAGATATAGATTTTATTAAAAGCAAGACTAAAAAAATTGTCAAGGTTCAATAGCAAAATAATGAAAACATAATGGAGTATGTGTTTGAAGAAATTTACTTCATAGACTATCTAAAAGAAATAAGGGGCAAAAAGTCACTAATAAACTGTTAGGTTCCTGAAACGAATTTCCGTACGAAATAAATGTGAAACTGTTCCTTTCTGAAAATTACCAATTATCTGAGGAGGAAAATGCTGAAAAATAAATTACAAGATTACCAAAAAAACAAAAAGAAAAATCAGCTATTCTTTATGTAGCTTTTCTGAATTGGCAATAACAGATTTAAAATAAATAGACTTGAAATCAACAACATACTAAAGCCTAAAGTGCATGCTGTATATATATATATAATTAGTTATACCTTGAACCCTAACCAGATTTCATTTTGTCCATTAAATAGAGTAATTATTATAAAAGAAAAACAAATTAATACAAGAGTGATGGAAAAAAGGGAGCTCCCTTCAGTCCAAGCACGAAGAAGAAAAATATGAAATTTATCTCCCGCTTCATTCATGCATTCACAATAGTAATATCCCATTCTCCTTTCTACTGCGTTTGAATGAATGAGTCGGCAGATATTTTCAAATTCTTTACCCACCCATGAGTGGACAGAAGAGAGCTCCCTTAAATCATTTCACATACATAAAAAGGCCGATATTAGTACTATAAAACATTATTCACCTCATCACTAGATTTGGAACAACAGTAATGTCTGGAGCAAAAGCCTAAAATAATCTATTACCATAGACATTCTTATGTTTCATATATCCAAACTGTTACAACTTTAACTAATAGGCTCATGAATAGATCAAGAAGAAAGGCCTAGATTACGCATATAGCATGCCCTCAATAAACAACTTGTCCCAGTAAAATAGACAAGCAAAGGAAGGAAATTTATACAGAAAATGAAATGTGAATTTGATAAGTTCAGATGCTATTTTTTTTATAAAAAAAAATTCATATTATTTATTAATATTTTAAATAAATAGGAAACAATGGTTTAAAATTTAGAAAATTTATTCTACTTTGATAGAAAA
>MKEJ01085393.1:0-13500 GCA_001753735.1 Embelia ribes | reverse complement strand
TGTATGTACCCATCCCAACTTGACTAGGTTTCCAGAACCTAATTAGCTCTGATACCATCTTATCACACCCCCGGAATCCGAGGACCCCAGGCACATGAGATTTTAGAAAATTATTATTTTATTTAACATAAGGTCATAGCTAAAACTACCCAGAATACTAACTTCTTACTATGCATAATGCAAAATGAAGAACCCAAACAACAATATTTATATATTACAAGTATTAAACTTTGCTAAAGATGAGCATTAAGATAAAGAAATGTTTAATGAAATGACTCGTTAAGAACAAAACAAATATTTTCTTATTTACATCGATGTACAACTACCAAACTAAAAATGCAGATGAGCTTTAGAAAGGAGATGCACTATCCGCCTCTTCTTCGAATTTCCTATGTGATTGCTAAGTCCTTTCCTTTGTAAACCAGACTGGATTAGTCTTTGAACAATATTCCATACGTTAATTAAAGTATTACAACAAAACATTTCTTATGTCATCACATAATTCACACATCCCATAACATTCATTTACTTATACGACAAATATCCAGGGTATAATATTACGTTTGGAAAATACTTCATGCCAACTTAGGAATACGTATCCTGAGACTTTATGCATAAAGATTTACATACGGGTACTCCTCCACACCCTAAGCCTCGTGTGAGACTCGTGCAGTACTTAAACGATAGTTTGTCTTCCGCTTCGATACAATGTGTCAAGTACTCCATTTATTTTAGCTAAAAAAATAGCCCATCCGACCTGTTATTTATTTTCATAAAAATACCATAGTCTTCTAAAAAATATCACATCTTTTCAAAAACGTCACCTCATGTTTTCCAACAAATATTACTGACTCACATACATATCACCATATCATCTATTCCACAGTTTAGCCATTTACTTATATCAAACATTTTTATCCTCAACAATTTCTTATTCACATATAGGGTGAACAATTTAGCATGTCAAAGCACCTCAATACGCCTCGCTAATCTACACGCAAACACACAATAGTATACATATGATATACATTAATTATCGTAGGGCCTATTGCCCGTAACTAACTCGTACTTGAAATATTTTAACGCAAATTTATAAGCTTAGACTTCAAATTCTTCTATATATGATGTTGGTCCAACGGGTACTTCCTAATTCGACATTCTCGCATCTTAATTGGGGGTTTAAAGCTGAAAAATATGGCATGCATTTCAGTTTTTGGTCTACCTGTAGCAATTAGTAGACTGTTAGGGGACAATCAGTCAACTAATTTCCCTGTCCAATTTAGAACTAGATTCTTATTTCCCAATTTCATTTTCAAAAAGGGTTCAAATGCATCAATTAGCCTCAAGCATATTTGCTTCTTGAAAGTAAGTCAAAGATTTCACAAAAACATGATTTCTCCTTAAGAATTTTTTTGATAATTATCTCAATTTGGCTTGTTTTCTACTCATTGAGCTCAATTTATAAGGTTTTCCAATGATAAACTCAAGTAGGTAGGGGTTTCTTACCTTATTTGTTGACAAAAATACAACAAGGTTGGTTTCTAATCCTCGAGCATTGCATATACATTTACAAATTCGCAAGAATTCGGCATTACCACTCAATCCACCTCTCTCTCTTACTCTCTCTCTTCCTATATTTTCAAGTATGTATATGTTTATGATAATGTTCTAAACATTCTCTAGGTTGTTTATTGTATATGTATGAGTTTGGTTAGGGACACGTGTCCCCAAAAGTGGGACACTCGTCCATTTTTAAAAATTGTTATCGACTAATTGCATGTATCAATTGGCTAACTTTAACAGTCAACTGTTGGTACCTAAAAGTAGACAGTTAAAGCCAAAATGTGAGATTTTCACGGTGTTACAGGAATTAAGATGTAAGGCCAAAATATGATAAAAGACCGAATGATTACTTGTTTTAGTTATTAGATTCCAATGGTTTCTTTTATGGATTTGGTTTATTTCGGTATTTGATGTATTGTATGTCGAAGGTGATGGTTAGTGACATGCTCGGGATTATAGTAAGCTTTCTAAAAATATTACAGTAACTTTCTCCGATAAAAAAGTTAGGATTCACAGTTTATTCTTTAAAGTAATATTTTTTTCTTATCGTATCGATATATTAAAAAAAGAGCATTTCTTACTTTTATATATTAACAGTATAAAAATAGCTATTTAAAGAATCTTTTGTGATTCATTTTTATTTTGTAAGAGAAATAAATATAGAGAAAATTAAATTTTAGAAATTGAATGAGGAAATCTAGTGTGAATGCTCTTGGAATGTAGGCAATTCTTGTGAGGAAGGGGAAAACATGTGAGAACCGTAGCCAAGGAATGGATCTTGTGCAAACATTAAATGGAATTCACGCATTAACCAACTAAGAGAGAGAGGGGGAAGCGTGGCTTGTGAATTTGAAAATTAGAAGCTAATACCATACAAAAATTGATAGTGAAGCAATGTGAGATGAAAATATAAAGAGATGATAAAAAAATAATACTATCGATAATCGAATGCCGCACTACAGAATCTACATTGCAATTCATAAGATGAACCATACTCCCAGTGTTCATGAATCATGACATCAAAAATTGGAAAATAGGATGTTGTGATATACTTATACAATTCACTAACTATTTTATGCCAATCGGCGACCTACTTTTTGGATTTTATTGTTTTAGGTTTTATCATGCTAGTCATAGCAAGTGGTGGATCCAAATTCCAAGTTATGGGGACCAAGTCGAAGAACTGCTAATAATTTTCATTTGGGGGACGCACCATAGAATTTATAAATCTTATATAATCATCCTATAAAAATTTCAAAATTCAGTGGGTGTGGCCACCTCATGTCCCTCTCGGTCCGCTAATAGTCATATCTCAAACGTATCACTATATTTTGTATGAACTTTTAATACGAACAATATTCGCTTCCAAATTTAAAGTGTAACAACAATCGCTCCCCAATTTAAAGTGAAACTATAATGTCCTGTGTCATATTGGAAGATTCACAAACTACCTAATTTGTGACAATAGTAAAACTTTGGAAAAGACTACGCGTCTCCACAAAATCTTCAAAAAAGACCTATCTCTATGCTCATGTAGCCCAAATTACTTCCTATTTAAGATGCACCACATTCATGTATAGATTTCACTTCATAAATAATGTTAAATTATTAGTTGCATTTTGTGAATAGCTTTAGCTTCACTTTAAAACATTTTGACCAATATAACAACACCGATGGTGCATGGCAATCCACAAATATATAAATGCAAGAATTTATGGTTTATAGCCTTAGTTGAACCTCTAAGCAAAGAAGCATAAGCCTGTTTACAATTTTCAAGAACCTTTAAAAATAATAAAAGGAAAATAATTAAGTAGTAAACATACCATTAATACATGGGCAACCCCTAAAACATTGGGATAGAATAACAATGTTGTATTACCAATTCCGAAATCAAAGGCATTTTAGTTAATGTTCAATCAATATTATAATAAAAAATTATTCTCTCCTCTATGTATCAGCATATGTATATTAAAAATTTTCTACATATTTGTATGTAAAAAATTTTTGCATACTATTATACATGTGTTGACACAAATGAAATAATATTTTTTTAAAAGTTGAATTTTATACATATTTGTATATAGAAATTTCTTACATACTGTCGTACATTTGCTGATACATAGAAGAGAGAGTAATTTTTTATTATAATATTGATTTCTCTTTTCTATGTGTGACTGATCTCTCTCCTACGTGTTAGTAAATATGTCACAGTATATAGAAAATTCTTATATGAATCTCACTCCGATTTTTTATTATAATATTGATTTCTCTTTTCTATGTGTCTTTGTTATGGTAGGAATTTCATACATACTTGCATGTAGAAATTTTCTATATACTACTACTATATATATGCTAACACATATGAGAGAGAACGAAAAACAGTAATCAATGTTATAATAAAAAATCACTCACTTTCTACGTGTTAGCATGTGTATTATAATATATAGGAAACTTATGTATGAAATCCCACCCTTTTTTCAAAATACTTAAATAACTCAAGCAGAGAAGTTTTGTATAAAAATTTATTGTTCTCATTTATAATTTCAATACTCAACTTGAGAGAGCTATTACTTTTGTCACACTTCTTTGTATGAGATCAGTAAAGACACGTGAAGAGTAATGACCCAGAGGTATAAGAATTTTTTTATATGTTACCTTTCTTGCTTCTAGTTCGAAAAAAAAAACATTCAAAAATACATTTTATTGTAAGCATTTTACTAAGAGTGGACCATTTCTATAACCAATATATCTAATCGTTTCTCCAATTCCCACCTTAATGTTGTGTTTTGGTGTAAAAATTTCTTGTGAAATATATATATATATATATATTGTTCTCGCATTCAAGATTTTTTAAGAAAAATTCTTACAATCTGTTATATTTTCTCATAAATTTTTTTTACACCAAACACAGTCTATTTCACTAGAATAATTGTAGGCACCACATAAACTCAATGATGGTTGATAAGCTTATGCGGCACAACTGAACATTTTTCTTGCCATCCAACTAGTGATACTTTTACAAAGCAAAAAACCGAGGAGTAATGATGTACGTGCAGATATAATGATTGTAGAAATACCTAAGATGCCGTGAGTGATACTTTTTCAAAGCAAAAAATTGAAGAGCAATAATATATGTACAAAAAAATTACTTATAAAAGTTGTAGAAACATCTAAGAGCTTGTGACTTAGTCTTTTCTTAAAATCAGAATCAAAGTACAAAATATTGCCACATAAGAAGTGACAAATTTTAGCTGTATAATTGTCTATAAAAATCATTTTTCTAAACTGAGAAAGCAGGGCAATCTGGGAAACTATCTACTTTAATTAAGGGGTGTTATGCCATCAATGTGTTTGACCTTAAATGCACTAATGTAACCAAAATTTCATTCTAAGCAACCACCTTGACCCTATAAAAACCTCTACAAATAATCCCACCACTCCCACCCACAGCACTACAAACTCCACAACTTCTACCATTTCTATCTAGCTAAAGAGAATGACACCCCTAGCTCAACCTTGATATTTGTTGTTCTTTTGACAATAATCACCATTACCAAAGCACAAAACTATGCGGACTTGCCTGCAGTAGCTCCATGGTTCTCTCACCACTCATCTGGAAGTTAAGAGACCCAACTGATCTGAACTTCGGACCGAACACCAGATTGTTCATCGTTAGCTGATGCTTCCATGGTGGCATCGACAAATAAGGAGCAATGAAATTCATATAAACTCAATAGTACTAAAAGAATGTACAAAAAAAATATGCAGCCCACAAGTGGCCACGCCACCCCATTTTTTAGTAACATACACTTTCTATTCACATACTCTTTCTTACTTTAAAAATAGGCCAATGTGATCTTGGTCCACATAATTTGTTTGTACACTCTTTTTAGTACACAAGTTTGTATGCATAACATTACTCCAAATGAGTGAAAACCAAATCAGAGCTGGCACCACTACTACGATACTACCATTCTGTTGGGTTTCGTACTTTGCTCTGCTTTTTGAGAGCCAACCTCGAATAAAATGAAACTGTTGGACCTGAGGTGCGATCTATATCCTCGCAGAGAGTAATAGAGCGTACATATATGCAGTTCAATTAAGCTTCTTGCAAGCACTACGGAACCTGCTATTACCATCTGGATTCCCCTAATTATGGAATGTGGATACTCTTGTGTGTACATCACCTCTATCAAGTTATTTAAGCATCAAGTCCCCAGTTGAACAAATTTTTTTCCCACTTGCACCAACCATTGATATAATAGTCATGTTAAAAAACATACCATAAACAAATAAAAAGCACCAATAAGTATCGCAACACAGACACCAAAGCACAATGAAATTGTTTGTTTGCACGTCAAATTAAAAAGGTGCATATCGGGATGCCAGTAGTCGCACTAAAAATGCTCACAAATGGAAAGATAAACATACAAATATCAGCAGTACTCCAAGGGATTTTCTACCATCCACGTGAACTGAGGGACTCTATCAAAGGCCCAAATGTTCGATCCACAGTTGTATTCCACAAGTGTGCAATCTCAAGACCAGATCTCTTTTCCAGTATGGGTTCTCTAACCTGATAAGAGTCATAAGACTTCAAACTTGAAAGTTTTAGGATCTAACACAATGTAGAGGGATAAAGGTAGATATGATTAAAAAAAATTGGACATTTGGAGCTATTCTCTACAGTATAAATCAAAATATGACTTTTTACACCAACTGAAGAACTTAGAAAATTATAGAAGATGCAGCATAAACCGCAAACAAAATACACAATCAGAATCCAATTCCCAAAAAGAAAACTAAAGAAAAATTAGCGATAATGTGTAGCTCAGAATCATAAATGGTATGATTATGGGTAGCTCGTAATTATAGATGGTCCTACAAGAGATAAATTAGAAGATACAAGAATCTTAGGATTGTAGAAAGATCGTTTGCTAAAAGCCTACTTGGCAAAATTCTCATTGCCGGTACAACACAACTTTCTATTCTTGGCTTGGCTCTTTAGTGAAGCTTGAAGTGTTACGTCCTTTGATACACAAAACAAGTTAAAGTTTTTCTATCTCCCTTTTGTTATTACCCAGGTAAAGGAAAAACTAAATCAGCTAATTTTAGGGGAAAATTCAAGCATGTAAAACTACAAATCTAAAACCAAGAGGTGGAGGTACAGAACACTTGTGGTCGATCCTTTGTTTGTTGGTAAGTCATAATTTAGAAAAAAATGAATACAACGATCACTTCACAACAGTTACAGTCCTGTTGACATCAGTCCTGAAAATAAGGAACCAACGGAACTAAATCCCAATATGGTGGTCGTACGGTGCAAAGGTCACATCAGGCCATCCATGCTACGTGTGTGATAGTTCCACATAAATTTCTCCAAATAGAACTACACAAGTGAAATGAGAACGCTAGGGACCAAAACATTGCTGATTTCCAGTTTTCGTTTTCAGTTATCATACCCAGATTCCATTTTCAATGTGCCCTAAACTGAAAACATATCTGGTAAACTATCTTTACAAAAAGAACATAAACTTTATATGAACGTATATGTGTATAAACAATAGATGCAAGAATAATCTTTTGGATAAGAAGTATCACGTAGCAATATCACCTATTCTTTACAACAAAAGCCCAATGACGACCAAAGTAATCAAGAAAAACTGAAATGCCAGAAAACAATTTTAGGAGCTTCACTTTTTCCATCCTTTTTGAAATCCATTCCTTATTTTATTTTACTTCTTTTTTTTAGATGAGAATTTGAAGAACGAAACATTATCTGATTCAACAAATATCATTTCAATTTCAACATTCAGAATTTTGGAAAATGAGTACATGAAAACTAAAAGCAGAAGTGTTACCAAGCGGGCTCTTATATTTTCTAGTTATATACGTAACTTAGATTTAGCAACACGATCATAGTCCAAACTAGCACAAGTCCTTCCAATATCTTAACAAAATGTGGAGTTGAAATTTTTTTTTTATAACTTTTAGGAAATCTAATCCATTTTCCGGAAGAGAAGAAGCCGGAACCTGAAAGGCATCTGATTATAGAAATGCCATTACATTTTCAACATCAAGATTTTTGGAAACGGATATATGAAAGGAAAATCAAAACTGTTAACCAACAGGCCCCTATGTATTTCAGTTATATATGTAATGTAGCTGAATAGCAACACGATCAAATAACAGTAACTAGCTCATGCTGTTCCAAGAATCAGCATTTTTAAGTCATCAACAAACAACTGGTAACATGTTTATCATCATCTGAAGTAGCTATAAAAGGAATACCACCGGGAACCCTAAATAGCATATACCCTAAATTTAGGGATTAAAACTAAGAAATGTTCCAAAGAGTGTATCCAAATACTATTAAATCCCCAAAAAATAAGAGGCGAGCAAAAGTCCTCCCCTTTAGCTAGGGCACTAAGGGCATGCCCACCAATATATCAATTTTAGTCTCCAAAATTTGAATTCTTGTACCTCAAACTCTAATATAGAGGCCAAAACATAAGCAATGAACGCATCAATGTTGTTAGAAGTTCTAAACAGTTTTAAGGCGCCAAGACTCTAAGCACTAATTATTTTTTAATTAAAAATGCATAATCTCATAAAATTTTAGTTTTTTCTTGTGAGAGTCCAAGCGAGAGCCTGAAAAGCTTTTAATAACACTACCACACACCAGATTCCTTAAACTTAAAATAGCATTTGGAATGAACAATTCTCCCTAGATCATGGGATCAAAACAGCAAACCCCCTATTTTTTGGAGGCTTAAATAGGATTAGATACACTTGTATGAACATTCCCTAAAGTTTAGAACGACTGGTAGGAGTTCCCTAATGTTAACCCCCGTTCATCCCAGTGTCTAAGATATAGCAATTGATATTTAGGTTAAAATAGATAAACAACTAATTCGCCATTTATTAACAAATTATTATAGGGTTTCACACAAACAAAAAACAAAGCACAAAATACATGAAAGAATTATCACCTATTTCTACCTGAGTTTGGGGTGAAAACTGAGATCGGAAATCAGAAACTGATTTATAAATTCTTCTGCGTTGCTCGAAAACTAGGGCACACGTCAGCGCAGTCCCCAAAGCTGCACCCAGCAGTCGCTCCTGCGTAGTTTCCCCCAAATCGAATAAGAATCAGAAAAAAGAACAAAACAAATCCATCAATAACAACATTAATACGTATATATATATATATATATATATATATATGCAGAGAGGATTAAAGAAATAGAGCATTCGATTACCTGAGCAAGGACGCTGATCATTTTCGCCTGTCTAGTTCGCGTCTGTGGGCAAATCACAAAATATGTTTCGTTGAAATTCTCCTTCCTGGAAGAGCTAATTACAGCAAACGTCCCTATAGGATTCAACAAAAATACTATTCAGTTAAGCAGTTTCAAAATGTTAGGATTTTGAAAATTGTAAATTGAAACAACTTTCTTTCTTCTTTTGTTTTTTTTTGTTAAGATCAGAAAATATTAAAAACCTAAGAAAAGCTAGTCACAGGAAGAATCTTATTTTCGGTGTTCAATCTGGACTATAATTTGCTGAAGTACCTCTTTTTTTCTTTTTCTTTTTATTTTTTAAAATATAATCAACTCTTTTGATGGATTTGTGCTTTTTCCCTTGGGAGAATAATCAATTCTCTGTTACAGGAAAGTGCCATTACCATTGCCAAAACCTTGCTTCCTCAAGTTTTCCAGAAAATGCTGGTGCATGAGTTCCGGAATCTAATTGCTGAAAACTCAACAATAACTACTTATGTTGGTGGAGAAATTATAGACATGGCTCAAAATTCCAGTTATCTTCTCTTAGAAGGTTCCCTTAGACCTGACTATGAAAAAGAAGAACTGATATTGTCTCCTTGGTTGCTGTTGCAGCCTCTGAATGCAGACCAAAACTTATCAATTCGACAAATATCAGGTGACTTCTGCACAATAAAAAAATTCTATTGATGTGAATGTGTTATCTGTATGTACATTTCCTCCTGGTCATCAAATTAAAAACACCAAAAAGCTCAGCACTGTGATTGGCCGGTCTTTATATGAGGAATTGACTTCGAAAACTAAGTTTTAGGATAATCCACTGAAGACTTGTACCCAATGTAGCTCTAAATATTACAAGAAGATGAAATAACTTTTTCATTCTGCTAAATTTATGTCCACGTGATAGCAGATATATATGCATATACATACATACATTACATATATATATATATATATATGTACGTGGTTGTCAATCTCTTATGAGACACGAGACATTGAAATGATACGGTACGTCTTGGAAGGTTTTGGTGTGTATTATAGCTTTAGCTCTATTTTGATTAGATATCGGTGGAGTCCCTTGCGAAACGAGACGCATCGTGTATCGGACATATATTACCAATATATATACACTTTGCTTTATTAGTTAAAAATTAAAATTAAAATAAGAAATTAAGAGTCCATATCAAAAATTGAATCGAAAAAAGTAACTCATTTAGGAAATAAATTGACAAGATTATGCTTCGTATCTCTTCCTCATAGCAAATAAAAAAAAATGGCTGCAGAGTTTTCAAATGATTGAAAGGAACTGAAAAATCGAAAAAAAAAAAAGAAATTGCTTGCGAAGAAGAGAAGAATCAATTTATGTTGGTTGAATTTTGTGCTAAGCGAATAGAAAAGGCTATAAAACAAAATGATCTCATCTAATCCGAGACTAATGAATTTGAGCTTGATTGTATTTGGGGCTGATAAAGTGGTTAGAGGAGAAAGGTTGAAAACTAAGTCGGGTTAGGAGATGAAGCTACTTGATATAAAGGGTCGGAGTCTATGGTAAAAATTGATATATAGGGACACAATGTATAACATTTTCAATTGGTTGATGTAAATGATGTTTGCATTTTTCTACTATAATATGTCTATTTTGTATTTTTATGTTATATTTATGTATGTTTAAGTGCTATTTATGTTTTAATATTATAAAATGGCTATGCTCAAAGTACTTACTATATACGAGACGAAATGAGACGATACATAATTATTAAAAATGATATGTGCCTAAGACATCTTTTGATAGCCTTGTATATATATATAATGTTACTCTGATGTGTTTAATATCTGAATCTCCGACAAAATTTATAAATTGTGAAATTGGATGAGGCTGATTTACAAGATTTTGATCCATCCACATGCAAATTCAGCTATAGGTTTTTTATACTTTGTTGCCATCAAGCAATGTTGCATCAGTTTCGAAGCATTCCTATGTTAGCCGCTAAACTCAAACACTGGACCTAGTTGAAACTTGGGCCAAGCTTAGATAACCTGAGCTACATTAAACATGTCCTTGTATTTACAATCTTTCAGAAGAAATTTAGAATGTACTACATTATGGTGTTTGTATTGAACTCAAGTTACACGTGGTATAACCATATTACTGGTGCAAATATGTTCTGTTAGTATTTGGAAAAAAACAAATCAGGAAGGCATGGAAATCCTTTGTGCCAGAGGCGCATATCGCTAATTCTGAGATTTGTGACCAAGATTTTTGTCCAAAAGTTAGTCGACCCAAAATTCTTAGGATTTTAAAGCATTGTTTTTTGTATTTGTTGTCCAAAGTTGACAATCAATTTGGATAGGCAACAATTATGATAGTGATCTCGTGGCAAATGACTACCATTTGTTGCTCTACCAGGAGTTATGCCTTTTTTAGTTCTGATGCTGGGCCGGTTCGAATTGATGGTGTTATTTTTCAACCATCTCAAAAGTTACTTGAGTTTGTTCTTTATAAAGCATAAGGACAGCGTTAATGTGGGCTGCTGTCTATGTTTCCCACGATTAAATCCAAGGAACACTTGTAGTTTTCCTTTCTCGTTTTCTTTTTATTCTCATTCCAAGACTAACACACAAACATGTTTAAACTCTGAAGTCAGCAAAAATACACATTAATTATACGAACCCTTCATTTCAAATCATCATATATTTTCAAGGGAACCTTAAACTTGACCAACCATGAGATGTATTGTTACATGTGAACATGGATTGCCTATGCAACTACTTGTAGAGTACGTGTGTGTATTTGGTATGTTTGTGTGTATCCATATATCTGCAATATAAATGCCAGTCGCATAGCTAATTACAACTACTGCTTAATGCAGATTCCTCGCAGACAAGATTTTGCCATAATTGGTCCTGTTACATTGTTGAGAACCAAGCAAGACTAATCTGTTTCGATCTGTCGCAACTGGCAGCTAACCATAACACACCACCAAATTCAGTGACAGGTCAGTCATAGCCGGCCGCAGAGTGAGCTGCTTAAAAATTTCTCTCAATCTCCACAAGAATTGTAGCTGAGTGAAGTGGTACTAATTCTGATTACTGCAACTGCTAAGCATTTGTGAATAATTGTATTCTCTTGTGATAGTATTTTGACAGGAAACGAACTGCATTTTCTGGATGTAGTTATTGTTGAACTAGTTATTTGGCAAAGTTAATGAAGTTTCCGGAACTTGGAAATAGCAATTTCGTTTAATTGGTAGTGTATATGTATAAATACGGAATGCAGCTTATTTTAGAACTCGCTGCTCCCAATAATTATTTTTTTGGTGAACTTCTCGCAGCCACTGACATCCCTGTTCATATTTTCAAGTAACAATCGACAGATGACCAATAATAGATTCTGAATAGTCTAAGAAGCATAGACTCTGACACGGACACATATCCTGATACGGAGACGGACATAGATTCTGATACGGACACGGACATAGATGCGGCAACTTTTGATAAGTACCTGACGCGGATGCGGTGAGGATTCAACATTTTTAGTTTCTTAATAAGTCTATAATTATTAAAATAAGGTGACTTTGAAAAAAAATTAGTATAAGCAAGGTTAAAAGATATTTGATGTAAATCTATGCTATGATCAAACAAGAAAAGCAAAATCATACGGGAAAATATTTGATGTAAATCCATGGTATTAGTTTTAAATCAAAGGGGAAGACGAGAGGGGATTGTTTCTGATCGTTGGGAGTGGCCAATTGATTGTCTTGCGTATTGCAGGGAGTATGGGTTGGGGCTTTTTTTAAGTTCTTTTGTAGTTTAACACTTAGTCATATAAATATATGACCTTATACTTGGAAAAGTTAGATAGGCTAGCTAGCCAAAGCAAAACCAAAAATGGAAACTTGATATGTCCTTGGCGTGTCCCCGATTTGTCCAAAATTAAAACGATTGTGGCGTGTCCGACATGCATCTTGGAGTGTCCAAGGAAAATCTGAGTCCGTGAAGAGTCTGATATGGGTGCGGCACCAAATTTGGTATGTTCGTGCTTCCTAGCAAATAGTCCTTTGAAATTGTCACTTGTATTATTTTCAGTTGAACTTTTGTGACATATTGAATCAAATGGTGGAGCATTATTGAGATCGAGTTATTTAAACAAGTATAAATTTAATAATGACAGAAATTGACACTTGTGGTTTACTACCTTCACCACTGCAATGCTGTCATTGATTAAATTATTTCATGATACATATGGTTCCATTACGAACATTTAGTTGGATGAGTATAAAAGATATTATAGACAATGAACTTTTTTATATTTTTGCTCACAATTATGTGAGGTAGGAGTGTGTCTATTTATAATCACTAGTGACTGTTCACGTGTGTTGCAAGTGACATGTTATCTGATTTATTCATTTATTTATTTGTATCTTGGTGGTTAATTTATTAAAACTCTTATTGTCCTTCAGCCGGTTTGTTTTTGTTTTTGCAATAATTTCTAAGCATAGCACACAAGGATGTTTGGATACATAATTTTTCCAAAAAAGTTCACAGAAGTTGGCATTATATTTAGGTAATGGCGTCAATGACATGCTTGCTTTATTCAATATGGAGAAACATATATTTAAAAAAAATATAGGAAAATATACTCTTAGTATCCATT